>CAIGRT010044740.1:0-21329 GCA_903798405.1 Fraxinus platypoda | reverse complement strand
CATGACACTTCAAAACTTGCTGCACTTCTTGAGAACTTCATCAAGAAGTATGTCCAGTGTTATGGTTGTGGGAATCCTGAAACTGAAATCATCATCACAAAATCACAAATGATCAATCTCAAATGTGCTGCCTGTGGTTTCATTTCAGACGTTGACATGAGGGACAAGCTCACAACACTCATTCTTAAGAACCCTCCCGAGGCAAAGAAAGGATCAAAGGACAAAAAGGCAATGAGGAGGGCTGAGAAGGAGCGGCTTAAGGAAGGAGAAGCGGTTGATGAGGAGCAGAAGAAACTTAAGAAAGATGCTGCCAAGAAGAAAGGTGTTTCTGGAGGTTCAAAGGATGTTTCCAACAAAGCACCTAGCAAGAAGAAAGCCAATGTTTCTGATGAGCAGCATTCTCCGACAGGTAGCCAGGCCGATGACAATGATGTGGAGGCTGGTGAGGACTCTGATGATGACGTCCAGTGGCAGACTGACACATCTGCTGAAGCAGCTCGACAAAGTATTCTAGAGCAGCTGAATTCTGTTACAGCTAGCATGGTTATGATCTCAACCAATGATGAGAAGCCAAAATCAGGTAAAAACTCCCCAGCACGTGAAGAAAAACCCAAGATTAACGGGAACACGGATAAATCTACTAATGCTCATGCAGTACTTGTTGAGGAAATCAGGGAATTTCTAGATAAAGGTTCCTCTGCATCCCAACTCAAGGCTTTCTTGGGTTCTCTATCTGGCACAGATCAAGAAGTTGTTGATGCCTTGTTCGAAGCCTTGTTTAATGGATTGGGTAAAGGATTCTCTAAAGAGGTTGTTAAGAAAATGAAGTACATTGCAGCTGCAGCTCAGGGAGAGGACGCACAACCAATTCTACTTCATGCTATCGAGTCTTTCTGTGGAAGAGCAAGCGCTGAGGCAGTGAAGGAGGTGGCATTGGTTTTGAAAGAGTTGTATGATGATGATATGTTGGAAGAAGTGTACATCGTGGAGTGGTATGAGAAGGGCTTGACTGGTAGCAATAAGGCTTCCCCTATCTGGAAGAATGTCAAGCCATTCGTGGAGTGGCTACAGAGTGCTGAGTCTGAAACCGAAGATGAATGAGTGACTACACCCCTATGAATGCTCTAGAATTCCTCTATTTCTTTTATTACTTGTGTCTTAAAAACTGGTTCAAGCTTGGTTTGTGGTCAATAATGCTTTTCGCTTAGGTCCAGGTTGGTTCGAGTCATTTCTACTGGCAGTGTTCCAGACTGTTTTAAGGCTTTCTTGACGTTTGTCGCCTCTTGAAATTAGTGAAATATCAGCTGGGATTTGTTGCCCGCTGATTTTTCCTTCAGTCTGTTGGTCTTATTAATGTCTTTATGGATTTCTATAGTGACATATGTTGGTATTATTTTGATTACTTGTTCTTTTTTATTTTTCTATCCTTTTATAGCATACTAGTAGGAATTGAACGTGCATTAAACGTTATTTTGAAATACTTTATAAGTGCTGTAAAAATAATTTTTGATACTAATTTGTTGGGAGTATTTGACGAGTCTCAAACGAATTAAAGAAAATAAAATTTAGGATAAAAATTTAAGAGAATAAAATTGTACTTTCAAAACATAACTTCTTTGATAAATTTTTTTATTTTTTATGAAATACTATAAATGAACGAACCTTATTATATTATATTGGTACATATGAATTAATTGTTAATATACGAATTTAAACATGATTAAAATTTATAGATACATGAATAGAAATAAGTTCATCTATAAAAACTTTAAATTCAAGTAGATCAAAATTTACCAACATGAAGGACCTTGTGGATTTTGCACCATAAAGTGAGTGTAACTCTATATGCGACTCTGCCAATCCTCTTCACGATGAGTAATGATCCAATATATTTTGACAACAATCTTGAATCTTTTCCTCTTGTTGGTTTATAAACGCTTTTGTCAGGGAATTTAACCATTACCAGATCTCCAACATTAAATTCAAGGAAACGACGTTTTTGATCTGCAAACTTTTTGTACCGTACGTCAAGATTCATTGAGTCTAGATTAATGTGAATGTTAATAATTAATAACACGAAATTCATATATGACAATGATTTTGTAGTATTTATTACATATTGAAATACTAAAAAGGTAGAATAATGTTTATTAAAATAATTGAATTGTAGTAAGTTTAATATCGTTCAAAAAATGAATATCACTTCATGTGATAATATATTATAGATTTGGTTTAACAACGGATCGATAGTCAAAATCTTAGTTAATTTTTAAAGATCTAATAAGTTGGTGTATAATTATCGAATCTCCTCTTGATTGCTATATAGCCCTAAATATGAAAATGTAAGGGACCGAACCTAGTAGGCTCTTCTACGTAATAAGTTAAATTTTTTTTAACATAAATGTCAATATAGACATTAATTTAACTCTATCGTCAATCTTTTTACATATGCAAAGTTGAAATGCTCAAAAGAAAAATAAAAGGAGAATTAAAGAAATAAAATGAAAAGTTCAAAGGATCTTTACCAAGAATTCAGTGCATGGAATTTCCTGCACTCTGAATTCCGAATTGCCACGTAAGAGTCGTGCACTAGGTATACATTTCATCCGCAATCGGACAAATTAAGGTACCAAATCTGATCCCAAGCTCTTTTTGAATACGCGATCCATGATTAATTTCCCATTTTACCCTCGTCTTATTCCAAAACTTCTTTTAACACCACTCTATCCAGACGATTCCAGGAAAAATGCATTTATTGTGAAGCAGAGGGTATTATTGTCATTTAATTTGAATCGGTGGTGTATTTGTAGTGTAGATTTAACTACTCGCATTGGAGGATTGATGCAGCACGCGCTACTTTTAAATACCATTGAAACAATATTTGTCTGTATGTACTCTTTCAAAAATTTTATTCACACAAAATAAATTTTGCTTTCTTGATAATTTTTGGAGTTGCAGGAATTCAAATATAGAGTGTGGTCTATTTGCAAGCAAAATATTTTCTTTATTATTTTAACATATTACAAACGGTTGGAAGTGACGACAATAGATTTTAACATAGAGAAAATTCAAACAAGGCGATGATCAATCGATTACAAATAACATAATTCTAAAATAAAATAAATAGAGTAGGAACGGATTCGAGAAATTTGAAATGGAGATTAAAAATCCCCACTTATCATCCCGTTTACTTATTTATTTTTTAATATTTTAAGTACGATTTTAATTGAAACATAAAAATAAAATAAAGAGTATGTTTTTTTTCATCATGATGATGAATCATCTTGTTTATATGTCATTTGATGATTTTTCTAAAACTTGAGTTTCACGTCCTTGCATTTAATTGAATCTAATATTTAGCCTATGTTTGGTCCGAATTAAAATCTGATTTTAATCCAAGTCAAAGTCAAACAATCAATATTAATAACATCTTTCATGGATCTCACAACTTTTCAACCACACATTTCAAAAATTTCTATCACAATCTACTAAAAATCTAATTTTAATTTCCACCAAACATCCTTTTAATGTCCCTATTGTGCCACACAGCTGTGACAAGGGTTTAGCTTCCTCGATAACTAACAACTCGTTGTTGGGGGAATTTGTTGTTTTCATGCACAAAACATCCACTAATGAACTCTTCATCGAGGTTAGGAGAGGGTGTGTCCCACGAAAAACGACGACCAATGGAAATTTTCGACGATTGTAGAAGAAGAAATCCCTTATTATTACCCAAGGGTTGGGATGCGAAATTTTGTAGTGAGTGCAAACAAGGTGGATGATTCAATATACTTTTCTTGGGCGTTGAACAAGCAAATTAAGATCTAAGTGGAGCGTCATTTCGAAGAACTGTCACCGATGTCGATGTCACAGCTATGACATGGGTTTAGCTTTGTCAACAACAAACATCTCGTTGTCGGGGACTCATGCTTAAAACAACCACCAATGGAAATTTTCGAAGATGGTAGAATAAGAAGTCCCTTTGGAGGTGGTGAGTGCAGACAAGGTGGATGATTCGATTTTCTTTTCATGGACGTTGAACATATGGGTTAAGATGGCGGTGGACTCAGAATTTCTCGTGCGTGGCTTTGTTTTAGGGAACAGTCAATGACATCATCTTCACATCCGGTTTGCTTCTCCCTCGTGCATGCTTCAGGTATATATACATATGGATGCTTTTGCCATTTTATAGATTTATCGTGTTTTGGTGTACTGACATGAAGATTTAAGTTTGTTTTTGAATTAACATGTATGTAATGCTATGTTCTATTATTTGATTTAATCTGATACTGAATTATGTAGAATGTGGTAATTATCCATCTTCTCCGAATTGAAAAGTGGTAATTTCTCGTGATTGACTTGAACATATGATATGTTGTTGGATATTATGTATTTTTTTTTTTTATAATTTTTCTTGAAATCAAGTGTTTAGGTTGCACGTATAATTTGGTTGGATCATATATTGATGCGAAAAGATGTTGGTGTTTGTTTTGTAGGAAACTACAATTATAAAATTCCTTTAAAAGTTTATAATTTTATTAAAAAATGAAATAGGACATTACCTATTAACGCGACTTTAGGGATGGGGGTCGGGGGTGGAAGATTAAACTATCCTCATTTATCATATTTATTTTTTAATTTTGAAGTATGATTTTAGTTGCAAAAATGAAAATAAAGTAAAGACTAAGAGTATGCAATTTGTCATCATGATATTGAACCATCTTGTTTCGATGTCATTGAATTATAGGTCAATAATATGAATGCCATGTCACTGCATTTATAATTGAACTTATCATTTAATGCTAAATACAAGTCACGTCTTCAAGTCAATTCATTACAAACCCTTTTAATAGCATCCTGTAAAGTAATTATAAACTCACACGCGAGACATTACAAATGAAAATGTGGTAAAAATCTACTCGCCAATTGTAGCGAGATTGCAAATCTTTGGCAACAATCAAAGAAGGTTTCAACTTTGAAATAAACTTCATTTGTAATTACAAAACATGGAATGAATTTTTGCGAGTGAGGTCAATAGATATATGTGAACGAAAATGTTCTTTCCTGAAAAGGTTACGCATAGTCTCAAGTGCCAAATTTGGCGGAAATTAAGATAATTGGTTCAACCATTGCACCAAAATTACTAGTTTGAAAGCTTGAATACCAAAATAAATTGAATAAATTATCAGTTTGATACTTCATGTTTCCACAAAAAGTAAAATGGAATGTGCAATGCAATTGCTTAAAAAGAGCGTGAAGATATTTTTGGCCTACCTCAAAATCCCCCACATTGCCACTTCACTCAAAACCCTCTACCCAACTCACTTCACCAGCAAAACCTATACACACACCGAAAGTCTGAACTCCACCTTCACATATACATCGGACCGCGCCACCGCCAATGTCGACTGCTGCCATTGAAGTAGACCCCTCCGTCTGGCAAGCCATTGCCGGTTCCTCCGTTCAAATCCCTCCTGTCAACTCCTATGTCTACTACTTCACTCAAGGTCATATCGAAAACTTCTCCTCCACCTCTATTCAGAAATGTAATCTTTATTTTTATCGTCCCATCATTCTCTGCAAACTCCTCTCTGTTCACTTCCTCGCGGTCCCTTCCTCTGATCAACTCTCCACCAGAATGCGCCTCCAACCAGTCCACCCAAGTTGGCCTCGCCGGAGAACACGTCTAAATGGAAGAGAGGAAAACGAAGTTCTTTCATACACCAAAATTTTGACTCCATCCGATACCAAAAATGAAGGAGGATTTTTTGTTCCAAGGTACTGTGCTGATCTGATTTTCCCTCGGCTTGATTTGTCAGCCGAGCCACCGATGTGCCAAAACTTGGTAATTAAAGACACTTTTAACTATGCATGGGAGTTTCGCCATGTGTACCGTGGGACCCCGCCCCGTCACATGCTCACCACCGGCTGGAATATGTTTGTCAACAACAAGCAGCTTGCCCCCGGAGACTCTGTGGTTTTCATGCGCAAAACATCCACCAATGAACTCTTCATCGGGGTTAGAAGGGGGGCGTGTCCCACCAAAAACAACGATCGGTGGAACTTTCCGACGATGGTAGAAGAAGAAATCCCTTTCGAGGTAGTGTATTATCCAATGGTGGGGATGCGGAATTTCGTAGTGAGTGCAGACAAGGTGGATGATTCGATGGACTTTTCCTGGGCATTGAACATGCGGGTTAAGATGATGGTGGAGACTCAGGAATTCTCGAGCGTGGCTTGGTTTCAGGGGACTGTCACCGACATTGATTCTCATCGTCACAGCCGCGGCACGGGGTTTGCTTCTCTCTGGCGCATGCTTCAGGTATATATACATGTGGATGCTTGGTCATTTTTAGGGGTGGTAATAAGATTATAGTACTAAGTTGGATATAGTTTGTGAATTTTTATGATCACTGAGTTTTGAATTATTTGTTAATGTTGCAAAACAATCAAGATACCAGAATAGCTCTGATACCAATTATTGTGAAGCAAACTACCGGATTGAGATGTTGAAGTTATATGACAAATAATAATAAAGTATTTGATCAAGCAAAAGAATAAAGAAGACAAGAATATGACAGCGGAATTAAGAGATTTTATTAACTCAAGAATAATGAAGAAGAAAGAAAATTACAATGGATCCTATAATTCTAATAATCTATTTTCTCACCTTATAAAATTGTATAGAATAGCCTAGTATTTATATGGAATAAGTAGGGGATGTCCAAACCCACCTAGTAGAGTTGTTGATGAAGTAGGATACTATAAAATTGAGTCCAAAACAAATTCCNTATTTTCTCACACTATATTGTTGTATAGAAGGGCCTAGTATTTATAGGGAACATGTACGGGACATCCGAACCCTCTTAGTAGAGTTGTTGATGAAGTTGGATACCCATAAATTGAGTCCAAAACAAATTCCAACTCCCAATGAGTTTCCAAAATAGAACTTCAACATGACATAGGACTCCAATAATATTCCAAATTTGAATTCTTCATGACGCGCACTTCAATTAGAATTCTTCGATTACTTCAACAAGGAATTCGGGTCACACCCAAATTCTAACATTTAATAAGATTATTTTTACTAAGTTGGGCATAGTTTGTGTATTCAAAAAATAAGACCAATCTTGTTTTTGTTAAATGATTTCATTTAGATTTTATTATTAACACGCCCCTCAAGCTTTAACAATCATACTTAATCATTTCAGATCTTGTTTTCAACAATAATATTATTTGTCGCTGCATTGATGATATAATTTTATAGATTTATTGTGTTTTGGTATACTGCCACGAAGATTTAAGTCAGTTTTTGAATTGAACAGGTATGTACTATTCTTTTATTTAATCTGATTCTGAATTATGTAGAATGATGGTAATTATCCTTCTTCTCGGAGTTGAAAAGTGGTAATTTGTGTTTGATTTGAACATACGACGTGTTACTGGCTATTATGTAGTTTTTTTTGGTAGGAGACCTAGTCATAATTACAATCGTGTAATTTGGTTGGATCATAACTTACGGCGCAAAGATGTTGGTTTGGTTTGTATGAAATATCCTTCGATTAATTTATAGATCATGGATCGAAATTTGTATTTTTAAAACTGTTGACTGCAGTTGACGACGATTGTGTTTATATTACTAAATTTGCATCTTGTTTGTACTCGAGTACGTAAATAATCTGTTCATTTTACACATTTAGTCTTCCTACGATCTAATCAGTGAAAAACATTTTCATGATTTTTCGGTTGCAGGTAACATGGGATCAACCAGAAATTATGCAGAATATGAACACAGTAAGCCCTTGGGAAGTTGAACATGTTCTGTCCACCCCACAACTTCATCCTTCAAAGAAACTCAAAGCTCAGCGAAACTCTGGGATTCTACTTGATGAAGAGGAAGAGGTTTTCCACAAGAATGAGTCGAGAAACTCATCAGCTGGACATATGAACTTGTCATCGTCCGATCAGTCTCATTCTAGTGCTAGCTTGCAGGGAGCAAGATTAGATCAGAACGCTAGTTCCCATAAAGTACTTACTGATCCAGTTGAAAATGTTGTGGAACTTGAACCCAGCACTGTCTCGACATTGGCTAATAATGGAAATTTAAGTTCTAAGTTGTCACCCATTGTTCAGAACAGCGTCCGTGAACTAGTGAGACTGCAAGGTAACCACTCTTCGACAAAGGTTGTCGTCAATTCATTCAAGCTGTTTGGAAAGACCATTCATATTGCTGATTCTGTTGAAAGTGGTGTGGACAACAGTGATACGCACGAGGGCAAACCAGTTTGAAAAGCTTGATGTTGGATTGTAAGCATAGTCTCTGATATCATAGCATAAATACAGGACGATGTTTAAATAGTGTCTGTTAATCGTGATTTTATAGCATGCAGTTGTATGATATCTAAACGAATTGGCGCTTTAGTTGTATAATGGTTGTATCACTTCGTTTAGGAACAGAAAATCTGAGTTGTAATTTCTCTAAGTGAGTTGTTGTATGATGTTATTGTTGTGAAACGACCAAAATATTTCTTGTTAGAAGAAATATAATGTGCCCGGATCGATGATAACAATGTTAGAAATACAAGAATTATGTATTACTTAATACCGTTTGTTGTGAAATCCAAACACCGGAATGAATTGTTAAAGTTATATGACAAATAATGAAGTATTAGATCAAGAACAAAAGAATAAAAGAAGACAAGAATATGGTAGAAGAATTAAGAGATTTTATTGACTCAAAAATAATGGAGAAGAGAGAAAATTACGATGGATCCTATAATTTTAATAATCTATTTTTTCACATTACAAAATTGTATAGAAGAGCCTAGTATTTATAGGGAACATGTAGGGGACGTTCAAATTATAGAGTTGTTGATGAAGTAGAATGATAAAAAATCGAGTTCAAACGAAATAGAAGAGAAAAAATCGAAAAAACGGAACAGAGATAGTGACGTCTAGGCGCTACACCCCGGGCGCCTAAGCGCTGGGGCTAGCGCCTGGACTGGCACCTGTTGAAAAATAGCCAGCTAGCACCTAGGAGATGTGACCCTAGCGCCTAGGCTTTAGGGTTACGTCCCAAAAGTTTCTAAAATGCCTCCAATGATATTCTTCTCCATTCCGAACTCTTCTTCAAGTCCTATACAAATTTTCAACTCTCAATGGACATCCAAAATAGAACTTCAACTTGATATAGAACTCCAATAGCATTTCAAATTTGAATTCGCCCTTCAATTAGAATTCTTCTATACTTCAAACACTTCAACAAAGGAATTCGGGTCACACCCAAATTCCAATAGTTATAATGTATCTCCTCCAAGGAAATGCTTTAGTAATGTTTATGCCGTGTTTTCTACATCTAGATTTGCTATAATTCTTGTGAGCTGAATGTTCGACTTGCAAAAGTACGTGAATGGAGAAAGACGCTGTTGCTTGGAAATGTAATTTGTTCAATCCAATCAATCACGAAGTACTTGTGCTCTTGGAAAATTGAAATTGCTAAAAATTATTTGAAAAATAAATTACATGGTTCGAAGTCAAAGTAACAATATCATACAATAAGTTCTTCTCCGATCAGCGGTACTTACAGGCAGCACACCAAAAAATGTCAAGCGAGGGAGGAGGATCGGCCATTAATAAGTTCCTGCCGGGTGTGGCGAAGGCGATGATAGTGAACTGCACCGATAACATGGCACGTAAAATCTTTATATCATCTTCATTAAGGAGATAAATGGCCGGCTGAACCAGCTTCCTTTGGCTTGCAGAATGATATGGTGTAGACCACCGTGAAGGGGGCAAGCCTGGCTTGAGAAAGACAAGGATGCCTGCAGTTATAGTGTGGCAAAGTATGCTGTGGTGGCTAAATGATGGGGTTTACTTGTTTTTCAAAGATAATGTCGCTGTTATAGTAAACCCTAAAGGTGAAATGAAATGTTGTGCAATTACTGGTCTAATTGGGAAGGAGTGTGCTGAATTAGGGCCAAGGTTTTCTATTGCAGCTAATGCCATCGCCACCGCAATTAGTAAACCTCAAAAGCCGGCGTTAAACGAAGTAGGTGGTATTGGACCGTTGGTTTTGAACGAGTTATATGCGCCTCAGTAGCTATTCTTATTTGTACAGTTGGTTGGTTAGAATAAAATGAAGGAGCATCAAAGGAAAAGAAATTAAATTTTATTTATAGTAATGTAGTTTAAAATTTAATCTAATGCGAAATTGGCTTAGTAATTTGGAAGAAAAAGAATAAATTGTCCTTGTATTCAATTAAGACCCTCCTATTCTCTTCACATTTCTTGTGCACCATTTTTTGACAAATGCCACATTCAATGGAGGGTTAGTAGAAAATCAGCAGTGCAGTAAAAGTCGAACAAAAATTCCAGCAGCGAAGTAAGAATGTCGTGGAACTGGTACCATGAACTCATGTCTCAACAGTGGTTAATAATGGAAATTTACTTTCTGAGAGCAGTGTAAAGCACTGGACTAGTCGGACAACTCTTAGACAAAGGTTAATTGGAAAGACCATTCACATTGCTGATCCCATTGAACGTGGTTGTGGAGAAGATGAAATAAAAGAAATGCACAGACTGGTGCAGCTTGACAGGTTTGACGTGTTACAAAAACAGTTTCAGCTATAAAATAAGCTAGCGAATATAGGTTAACTATATTTCCAATTGAACTTTGCCGTGCTATGTTTACGCTATGTTTTGCACATATTGTTTCATTATAATATCTACAGGCACTTCAGGCTGCACTCGAAACAACTTTAATTTGATGATCATTGTTCAAACAACTAAAGAGACTCTTGATATTGTAATTGGGAAATATTTAATTCTTTTTAATAACATGGAATAAAACAGAAAGAAATGTGCGATAGAAGTGTATACTTCCCCATAATCTATCTTTCTCAGATAGTTCACTTCTGCTCATGAATGTACAGATCATAGACATACTTCAGGTAACATTGCTATGACAGACTGGGACTTGAACTCCTTGCAAAATCCGGCTTTAGTGATAACTGTTTTTATGTTTGGTTCTGCTTCCTTCGGGGGTTTATTTTCATGTACTCATGGAAGGGTGATATTTCGAAGATGACTTGTGGGTCATCAAAATTAATTTGATGTCTTTATCATATATAAATTATCTACACAATTTGTTACAATTGAAAAACCCTTTCTCGCAAGACTATTCACAGAGTTTTAATATTGGAACAACGTTATTGAGTATAGCGATGAAAATATATGCATATTATTGAATCTTGTCCGTATTGGTATATAGAGGAAGATATAGAGAATCCAAGGATCTGAATCTAGTTGTAAGTACCATCAACGGCTGGTCACAACTATTAACAGAGTTAAATGTGTTTATTAAATCTTGAACAATTTTGTTAAACCTATAATGTCGCAATGAACCACAAACATCCAAATGTCTATCTCTCGATATAAAGAATTGAAGAAATGAAAAATAGTTTAAATTTCAAAAGAAATAAAGGTTGCATGGAAATTCCGTGCACTACTAAACTCTTAAGGGTCACGTAAGAGTTGTGATCGAAGAGTATATATATTTTAGATTCTATCACCATAAAAGGACAAATTTGGTAAGATGTTTTGGTGGTGGCGTTGTAGTGTATAGAGAGTTAGCTACTCGCGTTGAAGTACTAAAAGATACGTATTAGTGGTAATTAAATTCTCTGAAACAATTAATTGTTACGTAGCACAAGTTTTTGTGATTCAAAATAAATAAATACATCGGGTCCTCTACTTTTTGTGATTCAAAATAAATAAATTATGGATCTCACACAATAGTAACAACATCTTCGTATACTACTTTTTGAATACCGCAACCCTTAATTAATTTTCCATTTTGCCCTCCTCTTATTCCAAAACGTCTTTTAATTCCACCCTATTCAGAAGATTCCAAAAAAGAACATTTATTGTGTAGGTGAGGGTGTTATAGTCATTTAAGTTGAATCGGTGGTGTATTTGTAGTGTAGAATTAACTTCTCGCATTGAAGATGTGAAGCTGCACAAACTCCCCCCCGGAAAAAAATATTTGTTTGTTTGTACTCTTGCAAACTTTTTCTTCACACAATTTGTAGTGTAGATAATTTCTGAGTTGTAGGAATTAGAATGTAGAGTGTGGTCTATTTGCAAGCAAAATAATTTTAATATTTTATAGCAGTTGTAAGTGACCTCAATAAATCTTAGCATATTATAACGGTTGAAAGTGACGTCAATGGATTCTAATATTCCAAAATTTCTCTTACCTTAAAGAGGTTATATATAGTTTGATAGAATTTTGAACGATTTCTAACCTATTGATTGACTTGTTACAAAATCAGTAGTTTAAAAAATTGAACGTTCTGAAACTACAATTATAAAATTCTTATAAGAGTTTGATGCTTTATAATTTTATTAAAATTTAAATAGGACGTTACGTATTAAAATGACTTTAGGGATGTGTGTGGGGGGGGGGGGGGGGGGGTAATAGCATTTTGTAAATTGTGTTCACAAGTTTTTGGGCTTCTAGCATACAATCTCATAGAAGAAGGGCATAGGTACATCTTGCATTTTCTTGTAACCCGGAGGAATGAAAAAGTCTTATTTTAAATTCATACGCGAGGCACTACAAATGAAAATGTGGGCAAACATTTACTCACCCATTACAAGATTGCAAATGGAATTTTTGGCAACAATGAAAGAAGGTTTTAACTGAAAAATGTGTTTACGAAATGGAACTTCATTCGTAAAATTAAATACGTGGAATGAATGTTTGCGAGTGAGGTCAATAGAGATATGTGAAAAAAAATATTCTTTCCTGCGAAGGTTACGTGTAGTCAAGTGCCTATTTGGCGGAATTTAAGATAAATCATCCATTGCACCAAAATTAATAGTTTGAAAACTTGAATACCAAAATAAATTGAATGATCCAATCAGTGAAAATCTTTTTATCTGTGGCCTTCATGCAGTTGATGACGATTGTGTTTATATTACTAAATTTGCATCTTGTTTACTTTGAGTATGTAAATGATCTGGTCATTGTACACATTTAGTCTTCCAATGATCTAATTAGTGAAAATCTTTTTATGTGGCCCTTCATTGATTTCGACAACTCCCTATAAGATCAGGAGGAATGTCAAGGAGTACGTAGACAATAATGTACATATAACTTAATTATTTTCAGATTGGCTCCAAATTCTCAAGAATTTTCGGTTGCAGGGAACATGGGATCAACCTGAAATTATGCAGAATATGAACACAATAAGCCCTTGGGAAGTTGAATATGTTCTCTCCACCCCATCCTTCCAAGAAACTCAACGCTCTGCAAAACTCTGGCTTTCCACTTGATGAAGAGGAAGAGTTTTGCTTCCACAAGAATGAGTCGATGAAATTGTCAGATCGACATTTGCACTCGTCCTTGTCTGATCAGAATGAAATTGTCAGATCGACATTCACAAGGATGGGATTTACATATATTTCAAAGATAATGCCGCTGTTATACTAAACCCAAAGGGTGAAATGAAATGTTGTACTAATAATGGTCTAATTGGGGAGGAGTGTGCTGATTTATGGCCAAGATTTTCTATTGCAGCCAATGCCATAGCTACTGTTAGTAGGTGGTATTGGACCGTATGCGCATCAGTAGCTATTCTTATTTGTATGGTTGGTCAGGTAGAGTAAAACGACAGAGTATCAAAGGAAAAAAAAATTAAATTTTATTTATAGTACTATCTTTTACGATTTAATCTAATGCGAAATTGGCATTGTAATTTGAAAAAGAATTAATTATCCTCGTATTCAAATAGGACTCTCCTATTGTCTTCACATTTCTTGTGCACAACTTTTTGACAAATGCCACATGAAATGTTCAATGGAGATTTAGTAGAAAATCAGCAGTGCAGTAAGAATGTCGTGGAACTGGCCACCATGAGCTCATGTCTCAACAGTGGTTAATAATGGAAATTCACTTTCTGACAACAGTGTGCACTTCTCTGGCGCTGGACTAGTCGGAAAGGTTGTCTGGAAAGACCATTCACATTGCCGATTCTATTGAACGTGGTTTGGACAGCGTGAGTTTTGGAGAGGATCAATAAATAAAAGAAATGCATAGAGAGTGGTGCAGTTTAACAGGTTTGATGTTGTATTATGAGATGAGTCTCAGATGTACTTTTGAACTAGCTAGCGAATATAGGTTGATATTTCAATGCTTTACAGTTACTTGTACTTTCAATTAACTTTCTGGGTTATCTTTGCGCTATGTTTGTCACATCTTGTTTTGCTATAATTTTTATCCGCACTTCAGGCTGCAGGCAGAAGCTTCGACTTGCAATGTTTTTATCATTTTCTTAGGAGACTTGTTGCTATTTAGGATTGATTATAAATGCTAAAATGATAGAATAAAAAAGAGAGAAATGTGCTATGAAGTGTACACTTCCCTGTAATCTATCTTTCTCAGATAGTTTACTTCTGCTAATGAATGTACAGATCATAGACAGATTTCAGGTAACATTGCCTATGACAGATTGGGACTTGGATCTCCTTGCAAAAATGGGGCTTCAATGCCCTCCGGGGCATAGCTCAGTGGTGTAAAGGATAGGAGTGAGGTAGTTTCAGCTGAGCTGATAGCCGCAGTGTGAGGGTTCGATTCATGCCTCTTACAAGATATGAAATTGGACTCTTTGTGGGCACCAGTATGACAGCTCTTGTACCCTGGCCTGCTGAGACATATCCCGCGATTTACCTCCTCCACAATGATCTAGGGGCGGGGCGGTGGGGGACCCTCAAGGTTGGTGTTCAACCTTTAAAAATGGAGCTTCAGTGATACCTTTTTTATGTTGTCCTACCCGTTTTCTATTTTTTCGATGAGTAGTCTTGCAAGAAATTATTTTTCAATTGTATAGAGGTAGATATAGAAAATGCACGAAACTCAATCTAGTTGTAAGCACCATCAACAGTAGGTCATCATTATTAACGGAGTTAACCATGTTTATTAAATTTTGGACAATTTTGTTTAACGTTAAAATGCAAACATTTTAACGTCAACAGTAGGTCACCATTATTAACGGAGCTAACCATGTTGATTAAATTTTGGACAATTTTGCTTAACCTTAAAATGTCGTAATGAACCGCAAACATTTTAACGTCCTTCTTCCGATAGAAAAAAATTGAAAAAATAGGTCAATTTATTGTGCATCTGGGGGTACTATAATCATTTTTATTTTTATTTTTATTTTTTGAATATGTGGTGCATTTTTAGTATAGCATTAACTAATCGTATTGAAGGACTGAAGCTGCACGCGCCGCTATAATTTTTATATACCACCATTACAATATTTGTTTGTTTTGTACTCTTGCAAACTTTTTATTCACAAAAAATAAATTTTGATTTCTTGATAATTTTTGGAGTTGTAGGAATTCAAATATTGAGTGTGGTCAGCAAAATATTTTTTCAATTCCTGGATTGGTCATTTGATATTATGGAACTGGTCCCTGATTGATCTGTGCAGTGACTTCCAAGAAACTGGCTCCCACGCTAATATTTGAATCTAATAGGTTTACTTAGTAACAGGTCACACATTAGAATTTACAAATTTTATGTTGGCTTCTTTTGCTAATTAGACACTTCTTTTACAAATATTTTGCTTGTTCCAATGTTTTTTTTGCTCTTCTATTTTCTACCTATGATTGATGATACTGATCATCCACTGCAAAAAGTTTCACTTTTAAATACAATTATTTTTATCGTGAAAAGTCACTTTTAGGCTGTTTCATCGAAAAATGGTTGTCGAGAGACTTTTGTAGACAGAAATTTCGTCAATAAAAGTCAAATTTCTTGTAAGAATTGACCATTAAAGGACAAAAATGTCCATAAGATAAGCACAGATGAAGATATTAAGATAGATGCATTATACAAGATTATAATATGCATTTTATGGTGCTTGTTTCAATTTGCTATCTTCATGGGGACAAATTTTGAGAAACTTTTTCTATAATTCTCTCTACTTTAATGAGACATTTCTATTCATTTGTTGTTGTTTTTTTACTATCTGGTTCGCTGTATTTGGAGAGGATAAGGATGGAAAAGATTGAAACTTTTTCCAATTTGCTACAGGTTTTTTTTATCACGCTTAGAACATACTACAGTTGATATTGTAATATAGATTAAGGTGTCGATCCCACTAGGAAGTGTTCTATAAAACAAGTTAGCAAAAATAACAACACTAAAGTAGTGAAAGACAAATGACGTGATTTTGTAGAATAAGTAATTCTACAAAAAAAAAAAAAAAATATTCCGGCCCTCCTATAATTCAATTATTTCAATAATACATTACTTTTTTTTTTTTTGTTTTTTAATATATATTTAGTGAGTGTTTGACACCCATTTTAATGGGTTGAAAATTTTTGGAATAATAATTGATGGGAGATTGTATGGTGGAAAAGTGATGAAAAATTTTAGATTTGTGTGTAATATTATTTTATTTGGAGAATGTGCGGTTGAAACGAAGAAAGAGAAAAAAAATGAAAAAGAGAATGAGTGTCAAACGGGGATCAGCGTACAAAACATTTTCACAATTTCAACAATAAAGTGTAAGAGAAAATTGTAAGGCTACTCTGAATTTTCGCGTGTCTTGAATGGCCCAAATACCCTTCAGTTATAGGAGCTGGGTGTGCATGGTTGGAGTAGTAACGCCATTTTTTGGACCCAAATATTGTCACGAAATTTTCTCCTTGATGGAGATTAATTTGGGAAGAGTTGTCAAGAGATGGATCGTAGCACCATCTCTTATGTGTCCATAGCTTCAAGAATCGCCTTATTTGGACATTTATAGCAAAAGTTATTCCAAAAAATACTGAAACCTGCTAAGCACCCGTTTTGGCGAATTTCCTTGTCAATTTCAGCTCTGTTAAAACATATTGAACTTGGCAACTCTGGGCCTTCTCATCTCGCTCCTTTTGGACCTTAGCTTTGGATGTAGGGTGGCGGAAGCGATAAAATAAATGAGAGATAACAAACACG
Organism: Fraxinus platypoda; assembly: GCA_903798405.1. Classification (NCBI taxonomy): domain Eukaryota; kingdom Viridiplantae; phylum Streptophyta; class Magnoliopsida; order Lamiales; family Oleaceae; genus Fraxinus; species Fraxinus platypoda. Next base: position 4,321 of record CAIGRT010044740.1, on the reverse strand, counting down.
TTATCATAGTTCCATTGATTCCAGAGGAATATCGCAACACAATCATCTTCTAGTTTCTGTTGATTCATAAAACTACCAAAAGTCTAGGCATTAAAATTGTATTTGATTCACACATGAATGTGTAGAATTTGGACTCGTTGAATTAAATATCAAATATCGAAAATTTATGAAATTAGAGAATATCTCATCAATTAATATCTTTTTTAATTCTATATTTAAGGGAATAACTAAAATCTAGATAATGACTAACTCTAGATAAAAAATTAAAAAAATCAAAAGATAATTATGCAAATTAGAAGTCTTAATACTAATTAAAGACTAAACATTCCCTATTGACTTAAAGTGCAAGAAAATAATTAAAAGATAATAAGGCTCAATTCCCTTGTAGGATTGTAGGATCAAACTGCACAAGCTTTGATGATATGAAACATAATTAAAACAAAACATTTTCAAAAATTTACCACATGCAAAATAATTGTACTAAAAATACTACAAGAGCTTCATAAACTTGATAATTACCATGGTTTTACTTATGTCCAAAATGAATTTTCAAAATTAAATGTCCTCAATTAATATTTTGATAGATTTTAAAATATTATAAATCGAAATGAATTTCGTTGATTTGAATAGATTTCCACAAATTCCATAAGAATGTCATCAAATATGATTAGATTTTAATGGATTTCATTAAAATTCAAAATCTCAATTGAAAACACATAAAATTAGAATTCTTCACAATCTCAATGGAAGACATTTTCCTAAACTACCATGATCCGAATGGCTATAAAAGAGACTCACATTTGCTCACAAACAACTCATCGTCTCTAGAGAAATAAGATTTGTATTTTTAACTAAACGTGAAGAAATCAAAGATGATGAATAGCAAAATTGTAATTTGCTTTCTTTCTCTGGCAATTTTTTTGACATGCTTCGCTCCATCTCTAGGTACCCAACATTTCTTTAATTTTCTTGAAAATGTTACGTGTGTCGATGCTATATTTTGTATTTAAGTTTTGCTACATTTATTAATAGTGACAGGACGAAAGTATTGCCCGTTTTCCATTGCGAGGGAGGGTAAATGTGGTGCTGATGGACGAGCATTGTGCGTTCTCTTCGTGATGGCGATTTATGAAGGAAATCAAGTACTGCCTTCTAGTATTGACTGTGCTGATGTTGGACCAAATAAAAGCAAATGCACCTTCGGAATTCTATGTGGCCCCGGCGAATGAAAACCAGCAAATTATTCTTATCAACCATTACTATTCTAATAAAAAATAATATTTCTAGTTGAAATTATTTATTTTCATGGTTTTAATGTTCAGATCCGTGGGTGAATAATTAAACGCAATCCAAATTAACAAAATTATTTACTAATAATAATGGGAAATTGCCAAGAAATGGAAAGACTACACAAAAAAATAGATATAAATTTAAAGCAGTAGCATAAGAAAATAATTAGAGATTGACGAAATTTTCCCTGGTATTATTTTATACAGGAAATCATGTTTTCCAGGCATCAAATGACATACCATTTAATTCTATAGCCTTATATTATCAATATCAGCCCTTCATAGAACAATTAGAGTTGCTAGTCTAAGATTATCCCTTGACAAGTGTGTTTTGTGCATTTATTCGGACTATATTACTAAGCTTTTATGTCGTCAAATTATTAATTTCTACTTAATTTGGGTTAATTTGCTTTTATTTTCAATTATGGACTCACTTTGATGGAAAAGAAATAGGGATTTATTGGCTATTTGATCCAATATTGGGGATCAAACTCTATACTTTGGAAATTGAAAAGAATTTGTTGTCTGCTTTGACTCCTGATTGGCACAAAATTGTTGGCAGGAAGAGGTGTGAATTGGAGTCAAATCGAAACTTTGACTATTGGAATTAGAATGGAAATTAACAAAATTAAATGGGCTAGAATTGTGTCTACAGTAGTAAGTTACTGTATTTTATTTCTATTCAATTATATTTTTTTTTATGTCAAATTAGTTAAGTAAAGATAGTGGTTCAAATAGTAGAGATGATAATTTGTCAAACATTTTTCAAAATGATGATGAAGAACTCAGTTAAGATCATGCATCTATATCTGCATCAAATGATTTTAATTCAAATGAACTTCAAATAGCTCGGATAGAGCAAAAACTTCAAAATTGGACTATTTCAAAAGTAGTTAAAAAAAAAAAACTATCTATGAAATAGGTAGATTTGATTTTCGTCAAGATTGTTTTATCAAAACTCTTGAGCAAACTATTGCTATTAAGAATCAAACTGTTTCAATAAATTTATTTTCAAAAGAAGTTATTCAAGCTTATAGGAATAAATTTAAATATCTTCATGTGGGTCTTGTTCAAATTGCTGTCAAATCTTTGTTTAGACTAGGTCTAGACATCCTTGTTCTCTTAACCCTAAGAGATAAGAGACTTCTAAGATTTAAACATTCATTATTGTCCATACTCGAGTCTAATATTGAATGTGGTCCAATATTTTCAAGATGGAGCTATTCTTAATGTTCTTAGTCTTCATATTCAAACTAAGAATTTTGATATTGATGATCGTTTAAAAGCTTTTGCCTTAATATATATGATATATTACAAGTCTATGAACAATCAGTGAATCAACTCAACATACGTGCTTTTCGACCTTCTTCAAGAGATGAAAGCCTTTTGGTAGAGGTTAATCATCTTCATTCAAATACTTTTCAAAGATCTTATTCTTCTAGATCCGATCATAGATCTAAGAATAATAATTTTCAATCTACTAAATTTTCAACATCTTCTTTAACAGAAGCTGATTTTAATCATAATATTCTAAAACCTCAATTCAACAATACTGATAAAGAAAATGAATCAGAACAACCTGATTCACCCATTTTGTCAGATATGTTACCTCCCTCAGAAAGATTAGATTAGCAATGCAATGTTATTTCTTCCAAAATTGATACAAGAAATGAATTTAAAACTGATCGGATGTCAAAAAATTTAGAAAATTATTTCAAAAGAGTTTTTCAAAAGATGAAATTATGTCTTATTGGGAAGAGTTTGAAGCTTTCCTAGAAGATTTAAATTTTTATGAGTGGGCATATTTCAAGGTTTACCAAAAAAAAAAAAAAAAAAACTGTACAAATACTCCAAAAAAGACTTGGAAAGTACCCAAGGGTGAAACTTTTCAAACTATTCATCCTCCTATGCAAGAAATAGTTGTTTCTCAAGGAAACACTGAAGTTCTTGCCTCCTCTTAAAATGATACCTATTGAACAACTAGATGATTCTAAAGTCATTGCCAAAGACATAAAAAATATTCAACTTAATAAAATTGAAATAAAATCTGATTTTGAGGCATCTTCTTCAAAAATTATTGAAAAAGGGGAAAATCCTATTAATTCTTTATTCAAACCTCATCATCCTTGCATGATTCCTTAATTTAAAAAAAAACTACATAATGAAACTAAGGTTCTAAAAGAACTTGCTGCTCAATTATCTAAGCTATCCTCTGATTCAAAAAAATAACAACACTATTGACAATCTTGAGGCTCAATTGGTTGATGATGAAAGTTTTCATATCAATAAATTAAAAGGTCAAAAGAATCAATATTCAAAAATCCCTTCATATTATCCTCAGCATACTTCTCCTGATTTGCTTTTTGAAGAAAATGCAAAATTTCAAAAAAACCTATGATAGTGAATCCATTGTTGAATGGAATATTGATGGATTAACCGAATATCAAATCATTCAATCAATGGAAACTATATCGACGTGCTATAAAGCATATGGCGCCAAAGGTAGTCTTAAACCCGCAACCAATAATTTGGTTATAGGATTTACTGGACAACCAACGTATAATTACCTTCTTCAAGAAGAACGAGACAAGATTTATGAAGCTGTTAATGATCAAGGAGAAAATGATAGCTTCGTTACTCTTGTCTTTAGAATCAAACATGTTTTCGGAACTCATGTTGAGATACTCAATAGACAATCTGATATTCTTATGAATCTCAATTGTCCAAAACTTCATGATTTTCGTTGGTATAAATACATGTTTTTAACCCGTGTCTTACTACTTGAAGATAACAATCAATCTTATTGGAAAGAAAGATTTATATCTGGACTTCTGAAACTCTTTGCTGAAAGAGTTAGAAATTCTATCAAAAGACAAAATAAAGATACTATTTCATATGCAGATCTGACGTCGGGCAGAATAGTGATTATTCTGCAGGCTGGAATCAATAAACAATAATAGAGAATAATGCAAGAGAATAACACCAAGAAAAACGAGAAAATCTTTATTATTCAACAACTGAACGAAAATAAC
>CAIGRT010044719.1:0-13982 GCA_903798405.1 Fraxinus platypoda | reverse complement strand
TAACCAGCCACTCAAATAATCCCTCTCGGGTCTTAAACGATGTCTTCTACTCATCACCAGGGCGAATTCTGATCTGATGATACCCGCTTTTCAAATCCAGTGTGGTAAATAATATATGAAAGAAACTAGAAGGAGATAACTGTATTGTAGAAAAAAATGTAAAGATAATGCAACTCGAAGTTGCACAATAAAAGAACAAGGAAAATATTTTCTTTAGGGGGAATAAGATTTTATTTTTCAGACAATTCACTCTCTGTCTTTCGCTCATCTCCCCTCCCCCTATACCTATCAATAAAAGATGGACTAGTATAACAAATTGAACAAATCAAACACATTTAATTAATAATTTCCATGCAAGTAAATTACCTACAATTTATTTTCTTTTTATCCAAATTCCATGTTTGCAATCAAACATACCCTAATTGCAATGTAGAAATTAGTTACTAGAATTAAATTAGAAATGTAGAATGTAGAGAAAATTGTGGTGTGCGAAAGAAATAAAGTTGGGAGAGAGTATTTATAAAAAAAAATACAAAAAAAATATAAAAATTTGGCCAAAATCTAACAGTTGGTGGCCCCAACGATCACAATTTGGCCTACGAGCCCAACTGAGTCGAGTCCTAATCAGATCATCAAACTATTTAAGGCTTGGCTTGACCCTGAGCTCGTCTCTACACAATATGAGCGGCACATTAATCGAGTCCAGGGGAGTCGAACCCTCAAGCCGACTAACAAGTTCAGCTCGTTTGCCACCTATATAATGTGATAGTGCCAAATAAAAACCAAAAACCTAGCTGATGGACTTCACAAAAAAAATAAAATAAAATAAAATAAAATAATAAATAATAAATAAATAAATAAATAAATAAAACCCCAATATAAGTTACTATAAAACAAATTTTTTTTTTTATCCCTAATGTATAAAAAAATTATCTTAAAAATGAGCGACAAAGTCTTCGTTAATTTGTGTCGTTTGATGTAGTTACTTTCTTTATTCCTTACTTGTAATATTTATACTATGTTAAGTTTAATAATAAAGTATTTTTATTACTATAATAATAGTAATTCAAAAATGTAGTCTTTCTACAAATGTTCAAGATTCACATATTTGTAGAAAAAAAAGAAAGAAAAAAAAATTCAGCTAAAATTATATGAGTAAAAAAATTGTTTTAAATTTTATAAGAACGAATTACTTTATCCTTATAGGAGAGTTTCTAATAAATTATTTTCATTTTCAAAAAATTGTATGATTATAATACTTAAGACATATGAACAAGTGAATGAAATAATTTACTTTAGCTCTTGTTTATTATAGCTTGAAATTTTACAAAATTCAAATCAAAATTAATAATTAATTTTAAAAACACATTTTCAATTTTTTAGCCCCTGTTTGGTGAACATTTTGGGAATAAGAATGCATTTTTACTATTGAAAATGAGTATAAGAATGAAAATGAGAAAAATAACGTGGATCAAGCGCTAATCATACACAAGATATGATTTATATGAAATAATGACCACTAAATCTTATCACGAGACAGCATCCCTACCTTCCTTGGATTTCAAGAAAATCTTTGATCTTTTCGTTGAAAATAAAGTAAAATTTGAAATGATAAAAAATAACAGAATCGCAATTAAAGGTAAAGCAAACCGAAACTCACTCCAACTCTAAACAAAATTCGAGCGCCACCTCCCCTTCTTTCTTCGAACACCAGCAAATGGCCGCTCACTTTTCGGAAACGCGCCCACGCGCCGCCGTCCCACAATTTCATCACCGGAAATTAAACATCGCATTTTCCCTTTTTACTAAACAACGCCTATGCCACTCAAAACATACCCAAAAATGCCACCTAAGAAGCTTAAGCATTTCAAGAATTCAGGCCACTAATGGAGGAGGGGATTCATACTTGGACATGTGGAAGAAGGTAGTGGACAATGAAAGGAAGTCTGTCGAGTTTCAAAAAATTGCGGAAAATTCTGCTAAAGCTAATGAAAATGATGAAGAGGGAAAAGAAGAGAGTGAAGAAGAGTTGGAGAGGAGAAACAATGAGTTCAATAAACTTCTTGAAGTTTCTACTGAAGAAAGAGATAGGGTTCAGAGAGTGCAGGTGATTGATCGCGCCACGGCAGCAATAGCGGCCGCAAGAGCACTTCTTAAGGAGAATTTGCTGCCGGAGAAGCAGATTTCTAGCGAGGTGATGATTGACGATGGTGGTTCAGATACGGATTTTCAACAAAAAGGTATCTTGATTTTTCCCTGGATTGTTTTCTTAACTTATATGTATAATTATTACTTTTTCTTTAGTAATTAGTTGTATTTTCATGTTTTGAAAGATTTGAACGAGGATGCAATTATTTGATCTTTTAGCATTATGTTTTGGACTGTCAATTTTTGAAATTTGGAGTGATAATGAGATAGCTATAAATCAAGCCACTAATCATCAACTTTAACTTCTTGATGATAAAATCTAAGAAGGAAAAAACAAACCAAGAAATATAAAATCTCAATGCTACTTAACCTGTTTATTTGTATAATTCATATGAGTAAACATTGGAGAGAAAAATTGAAGAAAAAATTACATCTGCCTGCTAATCACATCTAAGATTGAGGGAATGTTCATCTGGCTGGTACTCTTCTTTACATTGAAGCATTTATTCCACTGTGAGCTAAATGCATGAAAGTAAGTTGGACAGTACTACACTGTTAAACAAAATTTTTAACTTCTTTTTTCTTTCTTAATATTGTCGGCTACTGTTGAATCCACATTACCAAACTTGACATAAAAGTTTGTATTGAAGGGTGTGCTAGTAAGTTCATATTATTTGGCAGTTTAAATTAAGAAGTGGTACAGATATTCAAATTATGTGATCTCTCATTGTCTTCTTCTTGGTGCTACAATCAGCTTTGTCATAATTTTTTAACTTGACCAGAAAACCAGAATGGTGGCTCTTTCCCGTCTCAATCAGGAAACTCTGGTATGGGAACACCAGGTCCAAATTTCTGGGCCTGGACACCTCCTCCAGATGATGATAATACCTTTGGTTTTAGTGAAATGAAGCCTGCCGGAAAAGCTTCTCCATATCCTTTGCAGAGCAACTCAGTAATAGAAAAGGAGCACTCTGTCGATTTTCTTTCGATCCCGTTTGAGACTACAATGCTTCATAGTAAGTACAATCCTCTCCTTCCACCTCTCCAGTCACTTGAGGAGGTTGAAGATGTAGAAATTACTAGCTCAACTGAGGAAGCAACTCATCTCGTTGAGGAACGTGAAATTGGTGTAGAATTTTCAGCACTTGCATCTGAAGCATCTCATGCTCTCAGTGAAATGGATGAAGTAACGCCTGAAGGAGTTAATCCAGACGGTTCAAGGTGGTGGAAGGAGATGGGAATTGAACAAAGACCTGATGGGGTGGTTTGCAAGTGGACGCTGCTCAGGGGTGTGAGTGCTGACAAAACTGTTGAATGGGAAAATAAATATTGGGAGGCTGCTGATGAGTTTGGCTATAAGGAACTTGCCTCTGAGAAATCAGGACGTGATGCTGCAGGAAATGTTTGGCGCGAATACTGGAGAGAATCGATGTCACAGGTTAGGCATTATCTTTATATGGATAAAAATATCAATTTGCATAGGTAGGTATGTGAATGACCGAGTGTCTTGTCAGAAGCACACGATTTTCTTTTCTGTTGCTGCAGTGTGATAGAAAAGCAAAAGAAAAAGGAAAAACACTGTTGAAAAATGTATAAAGTAATTACATAAACCGAGAGGGGATCTATAGGCTTTATAATGGAGTTCTAGAAAGATTGAGGATCACTCTATAGTTCAGTTTTGTTTTCTCTGCTCACAAAATTCTTTCTGAACTTTAAAAGAAAGCCAAAGTTCAAATGGTCATGTCAATGCTTCAATTTTATTTATTTTTATTATGTCTGCTTCTCTACTACCAATTACTCTTGCATAACTTAGTCACTACAAACATGTTTTTTATGCTGTATTGGACGAGTATGGACAATACAGAGGACAAGAATTTAGCCTTTTCTCTTCTTTAATTTGAGCTCACCTTACCAAAACTTCTTAAAACTTCCTTGATTTTATATCCAATGTTATTCATTTGTCATTACTTGTAAGTCATTTTCTGTCAGGAGAAAAGTTGTCTCTTCTTGCCTTATAATCTATGCTCAAGTAAGTTTTATGGAGTTCGGTTCAAGATTTAGCTTAAAACTGAGATGGATTAGTTATTTAAATCATAATTTTCTTAATTTTGCAGGTTGACGGGCTTGTTCATCTTGAGAAAACTGCAGATAAGTGGGGAAAGAACAAGCAAGGGGAAGAATGGCAGGAGCAGTGGTGGGAGCATTACGGTGCCTCTGGCAAAGTGGATAAATGGGCTCACAAGTGGTGCAGCATTGATCCTAACACTCCCCTTGAGGATGGTCATGCTCATGTTTGGCACGAACGGTACCAAAAGTGTTCAGAGCTTACATTCTTATTTAACAATTAAAAAACTATGACCTTGTTTGATTCCCATTTTTTTCAAAATACATTTTTCTCTTTCTTTTTAATTATATATTCTTCAATAAAATAATATTACACACAACCCAAAAACTTTTCTTTTATTTTTAACTCCACATTCTCCATCAATCTACTGTTCCAAAATGCATTCTACACAAAAAAATGGGCTCAAACGGGCCCTATATTTTTTTATTTTGTATCTCATATGATACACGAGCATTTGGCATGAAGAGCTTGTGCACTAAGCTTAAAGGTTTACTTTTTACTCAAAAGTAAATAAGTTCTAAATAAGAAATTATTTTATTGGTCAAAGTAGGTAAGAGTTACTTTCAAAATAAGTAATTCTTTTTATACAAAAGCAAGCAAGCAATATTCAAACATGGTTGGAAATAAAAAGTTACTCCTTCGTTCCATAAAAATATGTTTGCTTATATTTTCCTCATAGATCAAGAAAATTTAATTAATACATGTTGGAACTATAAATTTTACTTATATTTTTTCTAATATACCCCTAAATTGAATAATGGTAGCTCATATTTGTTGAACAATGCACATTAAATAGGGGTATATTGAAAATTAAGACATTCTTATACTCTCGAAAGTGGCCTATAATTTGGGATAAACAAAAATGGAAACCAAGCCTATCTTTGTAGGACGGAAGTAGTACTTAAGAAGTAACTTTTGCTTTTTATTAAGCTTAGCTGAACATGCTCAAAATGTATTTTATTTGTGCACAGTGCATGCCATTTGGAAAAGTATTGTTCAATTTATATGTGTACATGGCTAACACGAGTTTAAACTTTTAGATTAACCGATTCAACATTAATGATTTGTTTGTAGATTGAATGCTTTCTTTGTAACTTGTGTACTGATTATTGTTGCTAGGTGGGGTGAAAAGTATGATGGGCAAGGTGGCAGCACTAAATATACAGATAAATGGGCAGAGCGTTTTCAAGGTGATGGCTGGGATAAATGGGGTGATAAATGGGACGAACACTTTGATCCCAACAGCCACGGGGTAAAACAAGGGGAGACATGGTGGGAAGGTAAACATGGAGACCATTGGAATCGAACGTGGGGCGAGGGTCATAATGGTTCCGGGTGGATTCACAAGTATGGCAAGAGCAGCAGTGGGGAGCATTGGGATACACATATACAGCAAGACACTTGGTACGAGAAATTCCCACATTATGGTTTCTACCATTGCTTCGAGAACTCTGTCCAGCTCCGGGAGGTCAAGAAACCGTCAGAGGGGTCATGAGAAATTACTGTAGATACGTACATTTCTGCCGATGCTGTGATGACTTGTGCCAGTTGTAACTTTAAGATATTTCGTATCATTGTTATAACATCTGTTACAATTTAAATTTAGTATAATATATAGCTATATTATCAATATAGTTATTGTGGATTGTGAATTTTGGATAGTGAAGAGAAACTTGTTTCTTTAAGAAATAAAATGATGTAATTTTACCAGTATCTTCATTCTTCATGTTGCATTCTCAGATTTATATTTTTTTCTGGGTGAGCATTTCTTGCTTCTGGGAGTTTTTCTCTACTATAATTTATTTGAACTGGTCAATCTATGCAAGTGTATTAGTTTTCTCATGGAGGTAGGCTAGTAGCTCTCTTCACGTCACCCCATCGAGTAAGTGTTTCATTTGTTATGTAGTACTCATCTTTAACTTCACCACAGAACTCGACAAACTTATCTTAATCCTACTATGTTGACAAACAGTTAGTAAAATTTTGTCACACAAATCTGTGTGTGACTTTATTATTTTAGTTATTTTGTTCTTTTATCTTGTGAAGTGAATTATTTTTGTAACAAGTGGTGAGTGATCGTGGTGACAATTTCGATGCAATTTCGATGCTTCGGTCCATAATAGAAACTCTTGATAGAAATAATTCCAAGCAATTTATGTAAAGTAAATAGAAACAATTCCAAGCAATTTATGTAAAGTAAATTCCAAAGAAAAAATGTAATATGTTAAATTTTTGCATTTTCGAGTTTTTTTTTCCCTCAAATATTCCTATATTCTCTTCCTGTTCTAAAATTTTCTTAGCATATTTTCTAGACGGCGACGTTTTGATACTAATAGAAAACGATCAACACGCCGTCGTTTGAACTTTGTAGCTAAAGCTCATCGTGTGGATAGTAATCAAAATTTGTGGTGGGAAACCCTCTGCAACATATTCAAGCACCTTCAATAGGAAGCCCATTTCTCTATCAAGAAAAGTGTGTATATGTGTATGTATAGCTGAAGATCAAGAACCCAATAAGAACAAATAGAAAAAATAAAAACCCTTATTTGTACGCATTTCTATCCCAATTGTTCACCAGGGTTTGAGGTGAACACTGATTTTCAGATTGCATTTGTTTGTGGGTTTGCTTGATCTTCAAGGCTATGGCTTCTTCATTACTCAGTGGAGCTGAAAATCTCATGTTCATTAATGGCCGACAATTTGTTGGTTCAACTTCCAAATTTCCCATTAAGCAGTGGTATCCAAGCAAAAATTCTTTGAAAATTTCAAGAAATTCAAGAAGCAGAGCAGTACCCAAATGCAGTTTGTCATCCTCAAGGCCAGTTTCTCAGCCAAGATTCATACAACATAAGCAAGAGGCTTTTTGGTTCTACAGATTCTTGTCAATAGTGTATGACCATGTGATAAATCCAGGCCATTGGACTGAGGACATGAGGGATGAGGCACTTGAGCCTGCAGATTTGTACAGTAGGAATTTGACTGTAGTGGATGTGGGTGGGGGTACAGGGTTCACCACTCTTGGGATTGTAAAGCATGTAGATGCCAAGAATGTCACCATTCTTGATCAGTCACCCCACCAACTTGCCAAGGCCAAGAAGAAGGAACCCCTGAAGGAGTGCAATATTATTGAAGGTGATGCTGAGGACCTCCCTTTCCCGACTGATTATGCTGATAGATACATCTCTGCTGGAAGGTAATATCCAATTTTTTCATCTTTGGAAATTGAACTATTTTATTTTTTACTAAATTTTGTGAGAATATTTATTGTTATCACACCTTTAGTTTTTTCCTTTTTGTGTTTGTCATGGCTATGGGCTTTGTATATATGTATTGATTCTCAAGTCTGGGAAGAGTTGAATTGTTAAGTACTGACGACTTTTTTGTTGTAAATGTATGAAATGATATAAATTTGCCTCTTGTATGGAAAAAAAATATATATTTACTGTCTATCTGAACAGATTGATTGGGTATAGCTCCCAATAATAATGCACAACTAAAAAGGCTGTGCCAACTAATGCCCATGGTTTTGGGGATGGAATTGATATCTGTTCTCAATAAACTCTTTCATGTGGCTACATGCACCCACCAATGGGGACGATAGATGTCATTAGACACTCCTTGTCACAAAATTGTATATCAATACCTAGCCATGCATTTGATTGTTGGTGTGGGGGAGGAGGGGTAGAGAGAGAGAGAGAGAGTAATGGTTCATCTTTTTGATATAGTCTCTTGCATCTAAGATTCTTTTCTCTCTTACAAGATGACATAATCACAAATATATGTTTAAAGTGTGTGTTGTGTGATGTCATGAAATTGTTTTGTAGTATCGAGTACTGGCCAGATCCGCAGCGCGGTATCAAGGAAGCATACAGAGTACTAAAACTTGGGGGCAAAGCCTGCCTCATTGGCCCTGTGTATCCAACCTTTTGGCTTTCTCGCTTCTTTGCTGACATGTGGATGCTCTTTCCAAAGGAAGAAGAGTATATTGAATGGTTTCAAAAGGCTGGCTTTAAAGATGTTCAACTAAAGAGGATCAGTCCTAAATGGTACCGTGGTGTCCGTCGTCATGGCTTGATTATGGGATGCTCTGTGACAGGTGTGAAACCAGCACCAGGAGACTCTCCACTGCAGGTAAATTTAATCACTTCCATGATATTATCGAAATTTATAAGCTAGATGCATGTATGTCTTGGTTAATAAACATTCTAGTTCATGTACTTAGTATTATGGTTCATGAATTACGTTATTCATGTACTTAGTTATTTAAGTAGAATTTATTTATGTTCTTTGTATTTGCATTCTAAAGGCTGGAAAATTTTCCCAACGTTGTTTATTTCAAATGACACACAATTAAATAAAAGGAAGTTTGAGTTCAACAATTCCTTTCTCATTTTCTCTATTTTTATTTGTTAAGAATACACTTTTCTTGATAGTTTTCAGAGTTGTGTTTATCCCCTACGAAGTGGTATCAGAGCCAGTTTGTTACAAGTGAAGTCATGGCATTAAACAAAATGTTGTAGCCATAACTTCCTTTTTTTACGGTAAGAATTATCATCAATGGAGCATTAAGATGAAGATTCTACGTGGATCTCAAGATTGATGGGATATCATTACAAATGGGTTTGTAGAACCCGAAAATGTTGCAACCCTAACTACTTAACAACTAAGTTGAAAAAAACTCGAAAGAAGGATCAGAAAGTTTTATATTTCATCTATCAAGCGGTGATACAATTGTATTTGAGATGATTACTGAATCAACTTCAACTAACCAAGAATGGAACACTCTCCATGTTGCATACAGAGGAGAAGACAAAGTAAAAATGGTGTAAGTTCAAACTTTACGGAGTGAGTTGACAATCTCAAGATGAAAGAGTTCAAACTTTGAAGATTACCACAATTGAGTTATCTCTATTTCAAATCATTTGAGAGTGAATGGAGACACAATTGATGACCAAAAGATTGTTGCAAAGATCCTTAGAAGTTTTACTCGAAAGTTGAATCTATATTTGTTGCGATTGAAGAATCAAAAGATTTGTCAATAATTTCGATAGAAAATATTCTAGGATCTCTTCAATCTCATGAGCTTCGAATGAAGCAATATGATACTTTTCCCATATAGAATGCATTCAAAACTCAAATTTCTAGGACATAATATGGACGAGGAACCTCTTATGGAAGAGAAAGAGGAAGAGGCTATGGAGGAAGAGGCATTGAAGGAAGATCACATGAAGATGAGAAAGAAGAATATGAATACATCTAAAAGTATTTTTGGTAATCATCAAACTTGAGATTTTTGGTAATCCTTTAAAAGTATTTGTTAAGTTTGTTGATGGTATAAGAAATACATTTAAAAAAGGTTATGTATCTAGCGGATTTACCAAGTGAAATACTGTCATTACGAGAAATTGGATGAAGAACACGTTGTAAGAGTTTATGACAAATCATCATCTACCGAAGGAGAATGATAAAGTACTTCTTTATTAAATAAACTCAGATTTTAATTTCGTTTATTTCGGAATAATTTTGCATAGTAGAACTTTTAATTTTTGTTATTATCTTTCAATTTTAATAATTATCTAAATTTTAATAATTATTTAAATTTTTTGTAACAATCAAGATTCTAGTTATTTCTTTGAATAATGTATGTAAGCCATTATGACAACTAGTTGTTTTTTAATTGAAATTATAGGTTTTGGAGTTTTTCAATCTTTTAAATTCTCAGTCTCTAGTATTTAAAATCAATGAGTCCAAATTCTCTGTATTCGTGTGTGACAAAAAGTTTTTGATGTCTAGAACTCTACTATTATTAGGAATCAAAAGAAAATAGAAAGTGATTATGTTACAGTATTCATTTGGAATCAATAAAATTCGATAATGTGTTTGTTTATTATTTTTGTATTTCTGCCCTACATCATTGCTCATCATACTTCACAAAAAATAGGGTTGCAGAGAGAATAGAACTATAATGGTGTGGGCAAGAAGGATGATAAAGGTAAAAAAAGGTTGTCCAATACATTTTAGGTTGAACCAGTGGCTTGTGCAATTTATATATTGAATAGATCATCTTCTAAAAGTATTTAAGGTGGAACCCCTCAAGGTGTTTGGAGCAATCACAAGCCAAGTGAACACTTGCGAGTTTTCGGATGTGTTGCTTATGCTCAAATTTTCGACACAAAAAGGAAGAAGTTAGATGAGAAATCTGAAAAATGTTGGCTAATCAGAAAATTTTAAAGCCTACAAACTATATGATCTCATCACAAAGACGCTAATTGTGGATGGGGATGTGAAATTTAATGAAAAAAAGTTTTGGGATTTGAGTATTAATGGAAAAGAAGGCACTTCTATCCAACTTGATATTGAAGAAGACATTGAGCAACAAAATGAAAATGTGCATACTCCACCTTAGTCTCCAGTTTTATCATCAAGTTCTAGTGAGCATAAGGGAACTTTATGAAGCAACTCAAAATATTCTTGACGATAGAAATATTACAAATTTTGTTTTATTTGTAGATTCGGATCCAATTAGCTTTGAGGAAGCTAAGAAAGAGACAAGGTGGTAGCATGCCATGAACCAAGAACTTAATACCATTCAAAGAAATAAAACATTGGAGCTTGTAGAACTTTCAAATGACAAGAAGGCAATAGATGTGAAGTGGGTTTACAAGACAAAGTTAAACTTACATGGATAAATCGACAACTACAAAGCTCGTTTGGTAGTGAAGGGATATAAACAAAGGTATGGTGTTGATTTTCAAGAAGTTTTTGCACCAATAGCCCGTATCGAAACCATTAGAATAGTCATTGCAATTCTGCTCAATGCAACTAGAAGATATTTCATATTGATGTAAAATCAGCATTTTTGAATGGCTATCTTGAAGAAGAAAGAAGTGTACGTGAACCAACTACTTGGGTATGTGAATGGTGGTGAAGAAACAAAGGTGTGTCGATTGAGAAAAGCTCTTTATGATTTGAAGCAACCTCCTAAGCTTGGTGCATCAAATTGACAGTTATTTTATGAAGGATTCAGGAAGTATCCGTTTGAGCATATTCTCTACACCAAAGAAGGCAAACAAAGTGATATTTTGATCATTTGTCTCTTGAAGATTTAAATTTTATCGATAATAGTTCAATTGTGTGTAAAAATTGAAAGAAGCTATGAAGCTTGAGTTCAAGATGACAATATGGACCTTCTACATTTCTTTCTTTGCATTGAGGTTAATCAAAGTGAATAAGGAATATTTATTTTTCTAAAAGTATGTAAGAGATTTACTGAGAGATTTAGAATGGAAAATGTTACTCCAGTTATCACTCCTATGAAAGTGGGTGTGAAGCTAAGTAAATTTGACAGTAGAGAAGTGTTGATGCTACCATTTATGGATGACTTATTGGCAGTCTCGTGTACTTGAAAGCCACAAGGTCGTATATTGTGTTTGTGGTGAGCATGCTTAGCAGGTTCATGGAAGCACCAACAAGAAATCATTGGGAAGCAGGGAAAAGAGTTTTTGACTTACATAAGTGGATCTATTAATGAAGGTATTCATTACACTAGTGTTGAAGATGCAAAGTTGGTTGGTTGTTGCAATAGTGATTGGGGAGGAAATATTGATAATAGCAAGAATACTTCTTGATATGTTTTTAACATTGGTTCAGGGCAATATCAAAGAAGCAGCCTGTTATTACACTTTCATTAGCTGAAGTTGAACCTCTCCTTGGCATTCGCTTCTTTTCAGGCACTTTGGCTCAAGTGGGTGTCACGCACAGCAAGAAGGTATCTTGTTATTCTATGACAATAATTCAGCTATTTCTCTTTCCAAAGATCCGATATTTTATGGCAAGAGAAAGTTTATAAGAATCAAGTATCATTTCATCCGTGACTTGTTAAAGAATGGTGATGTGAATGTGAGGTATTGCAAGACACAAGATCAAGTGGCTGATATCTTCACAAAGGCTTTGAGCATCAATACATTCAAGCATTTGAAGAAGGAATTAGGCATGACTATGATATAGCTTAAAGGGGGCTATTGGAATTTATAAGCTAGATGCATGTATGTCATGGTTCATGAACATTATAATTCATGTACTTAGTATTATGGTTCATGAATTATGTTATTCATGTATTTAGTTATTTGAGTAGAATTTATGTAGGTTCTTTGTATTTGCATTTTAACGATTGAAAATTTTTCCTATAAATTTCTGAACATTGTAATTTCAGATAACACAATTAATAAAAAGGAAGTTTGAATTCAACATCCTCTCTCATTTCCTCTATTATTGTTTGTCGAGAATGCACTTGATATTTTCTGAACTTGTGTTTATTCCCTACAGATATAATATTGCATGATTGGTAACTGTGAGATGAAAGTTATTTATTTGATAGGTGATTAGTAGTTAGTTGAAGCATTATCTTTTGAACTAACATCTAATTTGATTAGTTGAAAAATAGTTATAATCTCTAGCTGAACATATGTTTCTAATATGATCAGCAAGATTACACTCAGCAAATAAGATTTTCGATATCAAGAGTGACCTGAGTTGATGCCAATTTCTATATTTTCCAAATGGTGGAGTCAACCATTAGATATACTGGGACATTACAAGGTTTCAGAGGCTCTAGCAATTATGTTTCTCCCCAATTTTCAAATGTTTGAATAGTTGTTATATAATTAGTTGTAATTGTGGGTATTGAAAATCGGGAACTTTTCATATTGTTTACTTGATTGATCACCAGAAACGTTCTCCGTTCATGTGATAACCCCGTGATGTTTTGGAAAGTTGATCGCAACTATGCTTATATTTCTACTTACAAAAACTGTCACGTAGAGCACTACAGTAACTTATTGATAAGTTATAGGAGTTTTGGGATATTCCCTTTTTACTTTCCTGAAGTTCGTCTAAAAATGCACATAACACTAGCACACAGTACTCTACATCACATGTGCACACTGCTACATATTTTGTCCCCACGGCCATTTGCGTAGACTTAATCTGCACATTGTAATCAAGATTACACCATCTGGGTTTATGTGGTCTTTTGGGGTGTGGTGCATGTATGCGAAGAGAGTGTATTTACTATCTCTGGGAGGTTCATTGGGTATTGAAGTAGAGAAAACGTGATACAGGAGGAGATCTGAACAGACAATTGTGTGTATATGCATTTGTATAGGGTTCTATGCCCCTTTTCTTGGGAGGTTTTTTGCACTATTGTTTGTAGATATTCGCATTGTTGCTAACAAAAAATATCTCGTCTGTTGGTTGGGTAGTAGAATGGCAGGAGATAGCTTTTGGCAGCAGTCTGCTGCTTGCTGGATATCCTTTGCGAGTACATGGGGTGATTCGGATGACTAGTCACCTTTATAGAATGGAGGATTATTTGCATGTGTGCTTTTAGCATTGTGATGTATATTACTTGGGATTAGTGACTGATGGTTGGGCAGTTGTGGCGTTTGGACTTGTGGTGTTATTGGTGCTTATATTAGTTATAGTTGAAGAGGGCTGTGAGGGCAATGCAAGATAACTTCATTGAAATTGTAATTATGGTAGGTTGTAGTTCACATTGATGGCAAGACAGTTAAGCAAAATATCGTGATTCATTAAGGCCCTGTTTGGTCCACATTATTTTTTTCATTCTCATTCTTCTACTCCTTTGCAACCACACATTCTTCAATAAAATAATATTTTCCATCAGATCAATAATTTTTCCTTCTTTTTC
>CAIGRT010044694.1:0-10570 GCA_903798405.1 Fraxinus platypoda | reverse complement strand
GTCATTTTATGTTAAAAATTGGTTAAAATGATGTTCAGCGCAAAGAATGTGAAAGGTAGGGACGTTCTGCACCAAGAAAACGAAAGGTAAGGACGTTTTCCACATAAACCTTCAAAGATAGGGACGTTTTGTGCTAATTACCCTATTTTTGAACTAGCCATCTTATTTGAAAAATATTTTCAAACTCACAATTAATCTGGTATAATCGGTTTGATTCGGGGCCTTTTATTAATGAAAAATCAATTGAAACTCAAAATCTAAAGAATTATTAGGATAAAACAAAATTGAATATATTCATCCTAGATTCCAAGATCGCTACCTGGCAATCCATGAAACCAGTAGTACTAACACAAATCAACCAATGAAAGAAGACCCTTATCCTAGTTCTTATCTGACACCAAAGCCACAAAAATAATTTGCTACTCCTTTGTAATAAGGAACAAGATAACAAAAAACAAAGCAAAAACAAAATGGCCACTTCAGTACAAGCAGCTGCCACTTTCATGCAGCCAACCAGGGTTGGTGGCTCCGCCGGAAGCAGCCTGCAATTGAGGCCTGTTCACGGTGTTGCAAAGGCATTTGGCATCGAACAGGGCAGAGCAAGGCTCACTTGCTCTCTTCGGGCTGATATTTGTTAAGAGATAAAATCTCACATCGAATAAAGATGAAAAGATAGACCAATTTATAAGGATTTAGATTACTCATCTTAATAAGATTGATCTTTTAAGATGGAACCACAAATCTTAACATGGTATCAGTGATTCAGTGCCCGTTAAGCTCCAACGAGCGATTTGATCCGATTAAGACTCAAAAAAATTGAGCACACGAATTTCAAGATTGGTCTGCTCAGACGAGCCACCATCTTGCAGGGACATGTTAAGGAATAAAATCCCACATCGAATAAAGATAAAAAGATAGACCAATTTATAGGGATTTTGATTACTCATCTTAATAAAGTTGACGTTTTAAGATGGAACCACAAATCTTAACAATATTAAGGAATTGGCTCAGAAGTGTACTGATGCTGCTAAGATTGCTGGCTTTGTTCTTGCCACTTCTGCACTCGTTGTTTCGGTATGGATCCTGAGTTTTATTTGTTGCTACTATGTGTTATTCTTTCTTGAAAGTGATAGATTTTTTACATTTATTGCATGTTTAAGGTTGTAGTAGATATGGATAATTTAATTACTAATTAGTCTCAGCTTTACATTATTCTTTGTTGGCAAAATGCACTGATCAGTGAGCTTATTAATAGTTTTAGAATTTTAGAGCATACTGTAATTTGAAGGAAAATAATATCAAGAAAACTCGAGAGCTTGGTTACTGGGAAAGGGTTCCACAAAGGGACATCACCTTGTAGAGTAATAAGAGACTCTTGAAATTCAATAGGGGACAATGGACATGTTTATATGTTTAGTCTTTAACATGTCCTCTCACGTGAAAGTCGAATTTATTTTTTTAGGGAGCAAACGCTGAAGGAGTTCCAAAACGGCTAACTTATGATGAAATCCAAAGCAAGACCTATCTAGAAGTGAAGGGAACTGGAACTGCTAACCAGTGCCCAACCATTGATGGAGGTGTTGACAGTTTTACCTTCAAAGCAGGAAAATATAATGCCAAGAAATTCTGCTTAGAGCCAACATCATTCACTGTCAAGCAGATGGTGTAAACAAGAATGCCCCACCCGAATTCCGAAAAACAAAGCTCATGACCCGTTTAACCTACACCCTTGATGAGATTGAAGGACCCTTTGAGGTTTCACAGGATGGAACCGTCAAGTTTGAGGAGAAAGATGGAATCGACTATGCTGCAGTTACAGTACAGCTTCCCGGGGTGAGCGCATGCCGTTTCTTTTCACCATCAAACAGCTTGTGGCATCCGGTAAGCCAGATAGTTTCAGTGGGGAGTTCCTCGTGCTATCATACCGGGGTTCATCGTTTCTTGACCCAAAGGGATGTGGTGGATCTACTGGTTATGATAATGCCGTTGCACAGCCTGCTGGAGGAAGGTTAGATGTTATACCTAGTCAATATTTTCTCTTGTTTAGGGATTTATAGTTAAGAGTTTTACACTTCATATTCTCGTTTTCATTAAAATTGAATAATAGGATGGCATCATGTCAAACAGGGGAGACGAGGAGGAGCTCGAGAAGGAGAACATCAAGAATGTTTCATCTTCAACAGGAAAGATTACCTTGAGTGTTACCAAAAGCAAGCCTGAGACTGGTGAAGTAATTGGAGTATTTGAAAGCATTCAGCCATCTGATACTGATTTAGGATCAAAGGCTCCTAAGGATGTGAAGATTCAAGGGGTTTGGTATGCCCAGCTTGATCAATAGTGTGCGTGCTTGCTTTTTGGTTGAATTTTGTTGTAATTCGAAAGGTTCAATATTGAACTTCCCATGATAAAATTCAAGAATGGAATAGGTATCTTGCTTAAACATTAGTATTGATTTTACAAAAATTTTTACCAAAGTGCATGTTTACAAACCTTTTATTGGTTATGGTATTAAAAATTTAGTATATTAATCTAATTGTCATGAATCCAAGAGAAAAGGATACATTAGACTTCTAAATAACCTAAAATTTGTTCCTTGATAGTTGGTACGTAAGTAACACAACTCCTAAAACACGAACGTTTCGTTTAAAAAACACCAAAATATTCAGAAATTTGTAAGATCAATTGGCTAAAATATTCTAAAAATTTAATTTTGAATTGTTCTTGGGGCAAACAATTTACCAAATTTATTCATTACATTAAATTATCTTTCTTTTATATTCTAACTCCAGATAATTCCGACTCAAGACTGAATTCTTCTAAAAGGGAAGTAGTGTTATATTCAGAAAATATTACCATAATCCAACTGACTTCAAAATTCTTTTTCCTAATCCTAAACAAACATGTTTTCTGAGGCTGTCTTTCCGCACCTGGAAATCTATAAATTCCTGCATAATGCATATATATTCACAAGAGTTTCATGGTTAGAGAGAGAGAAAATTTCAGGGTTAGAGAGAGAGAGAGAAAATTTCATGGTTAGAGAACCAAAAATGTCGAGTTTTTTCAAGAATAAAATCATGGTTGGAGAGAAAGAAGAATTCATGGTTCCACCATGGTTATGGCCATTGCTCAAGACTGAATTTTATTATCAATGCTCTGCAAATAACCATAACAAGTATGAAACTTTCTTTTGCTGCCAATGCATGGGAAAAGCCTTATGCGAAAATTGTTGTACAGAATCTGAGGAACATCGAGGCCATCCTTTTCTACGAGTATGTGATTTATTTTAAGTCGAGGATGATTTTCAAAGTTTTCGTTTTTCTTTTAATTTCTTTATTATCTTTTGGCAGGTTTTTAGGGCTTCTTTGAGACCTGCTCTCTTGTTTTTGGACATAACAAAACTACTTGATATATCTGGTATTCAAATCTTCATAATCAATAGCAAGCAGATTCTGTATCTAAATACAGACATACAACAGGCGAAACAGAAGCCCAAAAACGGGTCTATGTGTAAAATTTGCTATCGTCAAATTAAGGACTACAAGTATGATTTCTGTTCAATAGGCTGCAAGGTATTGAATGAGGGATGATTCATTGAATTTTTTGTGTTTAAAAAATTTAATCTGACTCTGTGTAAACTTTTCTTGTGTTGCAGGTAAAGAGCCACGAAAATAGTATCAAGTTGTACGAGGAAAAATGTAGTAGCAAGAGATCCTTGTACTTGGATTCTAATGGAGATGTCCCTTTGAGGGCAACTAATGAAGTTGAAATAATAGACAGTAGTACGAGTGGAGAAGACGAGAGATTTAACCGTAAAAGAAGTCGAAAAGGAATCCCTCATAGAGCTTCTTTCTTTTAAACAATCTAACCAGTATGGTTAATCGGGTCCATAAGAACTGAGAATTGATAACATCTAGCCCTATGAAGACTTTTGTTTTAATCAACGGTGAATGCATACTTTAGTATATAGAGTAGTGTAGCGGGCTTTTGTCAGTTTAGAGACTTCTTTGTTGATTTTACCTGTATATTATATTCACCGAATAAGATTGAACTCGACAATTGTCGAGATTCTTAATGTTGTTAAGCCCAAATCCTTGTTGATCTACAAATTTGTTTGTGTGCGTTCAATGAAATATATACTATATTAACCAGTATCGACATCAATTCCTTGGGGTCCATAAATCAATGGTGTAGAGACATTTGGAACTTTGATCAACATAAATTAATTTAATAATTATCTTATTAAAAGGCTATGTTTGTTTTACGCATAATTTATTGGTAAGTTACGTATTTCAGCTTTTTTGTCTAGAGAAATTATCATACTTCATTTTTGCATGAATCTAATGTCTTAATTTTATTATTTTAAATATTAAACCAAGAATTAACTTGGAAAAGGTAAATCATCACAGCAAAAGTGACATATTTTTTACGATTATTGCATGTTTAAGGTTGTGGTCGATATGAATAATTAGCTTTACTTCATACTCTGTTGGCAAAATACTCAGATCAGTGAGCTTTAATAAAAGTTTTAGAATTTAGAGCATACTGTAATTTGAAGAAATTCAGAAATTTCTAAGAAACAACTTCATGAATAGGCTAAAATATTCGAAAACTTTATTTTTGAATCGTTCTTGCATGGATTATGAGCTTTAACCCTTCCCTCTTGAGCATACAATTTACCAAAATTATTCATTGTTGATGAAATAGTATAGCGAAATGGTTGTTTTGACAAAGAATTATTTAAGTTTAATTCGTAGAAGCGTAATTAAACTATAGAAGCAAAAGGAAAGAAAGAAAATGAAGAAAAGATGAATAATGAAATCCGAGACAAGTGAATAACAGTTTTTCCTTAAGACAAAATTGCCCCCACAACGATGCTTACGATTTAGGATATGATTTTTTGGAGAGTTTTTGATATAATGCTCAATGCAAACGATATGGGATGTATAATGGATGTACAAAAGCTCTTATTTATAGAAAATGAGAGGCTTTGAGTGAAGTGTCACGTCCTAAACTTATCAACCTTCACGAAAGGAAGCATCTCTTGATGTCACAAGCCTGTCCCTGGCTTCTCACTCGAGCGACATTGACACATGTTCAACAGAACCTCTCTCGTTTGTCTGTCGTTAGAGTGACAGTCTCATCGCTCGAGCGCTAATCGAGCGATGAAGTTAGGCAAATGTCCGGCTAGCTTTTTTTCCTTTCTTTTCAACTTTGGACCTCAATTTCTCATTCTCCCGGAATTGGTTTTGAGATTTCAAATATACAACGACGATCTACTCGACGAGTAGAACAAATTAGTCTATTTTTTATAA
The DNA here is from genome assembly GCA_903798405.1 of Fraxinus platypoda. Lineage (NCBI taxonomy): Eukaryota > Viridiplantae > Streptophyta > Magnoliopsida > Lamiales > Oleaceae > Fraxinus > Fraxinus platypoda. The sequence goes on along the minus strand of CAIGRT010044694.1, from coordinate 5,258 downwards.
TTTGACTATTGGATCAAGTCCGAAAATTTGACTGAAATTGACACAAAGTCACTTTTCAAGTTGTATACTTAAACAAATTTTTTCCATCTGTAAACCAAATTCCAAGATTCATTACATTAAATTACCTTTCTTAAGATAATTTTGATTCAACTAATTCCTAATTCTAAAAGGAAAGAAGTGTTATATTTAGATAATATCACGTTTTTCCTAATCCTAAAAATTCTTACATAATGAATGCATTATGCATACATACATACATACTGTTGGAGTATTGCATCACACATTGACAATATGGAATTAAAAAGAAAAGAAGAAAAAGCAAAAATAGAAGAAAAGCCAGCTAGGAAGAAGAATCAGTTAAAGAGTCAATTGAGTTAGGAGTTAGTTATTTTCTGTTATTCAGTTCAATTACTTGTTGAGTCATGTGAAGAAGAATCGGTTAAAGAGTTAATTGAATTAGGAGTTAGTTATTTTTCTGTTATTCAGTTCATTAATCAGTTCAATTAGCTGTTGAGTCATGTTATAAATATAGCCAGAAGTCTACTGTAATCATTTAATTCATTTCTTCATTCCAATAAATAAAAGTTACATTTTCTCTAAGTTCTTCTTCTTCCTCTACTGCTATCTCGAGGACCTGTTTGTTCCTCAACATGATATCAGAGCTTTGATCCATCAATCTAAGGCTTCCGCATCATTCTCTACATAACTCAAATCTGCATTTTTTTTTCATCTTTCTCTGTACTGATTTTCTAATTTCCTAATATGAGTTCTGGTAATTCTGCAAATCCATCTGATGATTCTTCCGGTCCATACTATCTTCACCCAAGTGATAATCCTGGTGCTCTTTTAGTCACAGAAATCTTCAATGGAGATAACTATGTTGCTTGGAGTCGTTCCATAATCATGGCATTGACAGTAAAAAACAAGGTTCGATTCATTGATGGCTCCATCATTTCTCCACCTACTGACCAGTTCATCAATCACACTGCGTGGCTACGTGCGAATAATCTAGTTCTCTCATGGTTGATGAATTCAATTTCCAAAAATATACGAAACAACTTATTGTTTATAACTTCTGCTGCTGATATGTGGAATGAATTAAGGACAAGATATCTTAGGAGTGATGAAACACAGGTCTTTCATCTAGAGAAATCATTAAGCTGTATAAGTCAAGGCTCTTCTTCAATTACTAAGTATTTCAGTTCCTTTAAGGCTCTTTGGGATGAATACATCAGCTATAGACCAATTCCTTCGTGCACTTGTGGGAAAATGGCATCGTGCACTTGTGAGTTGTTCCAATTTTTACAAGCTCAGCAACAGTCTGACTATGTTCTAAAATTCCTGGTTGGATTAAATGATTCATTTGCATCAGTTAGAAGCCAACTACTTCTTATGGTTCCATTGCCTAGCATGGCCAAGGTCTTCTCTCTATTACTTCAAGAGGAAAGCCAGAGACAACTTACAAACTCCATCACATATAATGAGTCACATGCTTTGATGGCTAAGCAACCTAATCAGCAGATTTTTCAGCCAAAGTCATTCAGGGATAAAGTCAAACCGCTTGGATTACGCTGTACTTATTGCGGATATAATGGACACAGAGTTGATAAATGTTTTCAACTTCATGGATATCCTCCTGGGTGGACTGGACCAAAGGGAAAGATGAACCTTACTGCTGCACATGCTGTACTCATGAATCAAGAGACTTCTAATCAGAATGGTGATGAGCAACAGAAGTTTTCGTTTACTCCAGAGGAATTTTAGAGATTAATGGCACTTGCTAATTCCACTCCATCAGATTCTTCTACCCAAAACATCACTACATCACAGCTGTTAATCTTGTTTCCACATCTACATTTGCATTCAAACTTTTTGGTAGACCCCCTAAATCATATTCTTCTTCCTATGGTCCTGCTATTTCCAAATTGCACTCCAATTTCACTTGGATCCTTGACACCGGTGCAACATATCATATGATCTGTTCACCGCTTTTATATCATTCAGCACCTAGATCCATCAGTGCATCTATAACACTTCCTAATGGCATTACAGAGGGACGTAGTGTGTAACCATGGCAATGTCTCTCCAATACTTTACTATTGCATAATGTCTTGTGTATGCCCACTTTTTCTTTCAATCTATTATCTGTCTCAAAACTTGCCAGACATTCTAACCTTCGTCTCATATTTACTACTTCTCATTGCATTTTATAGGATCACCTGATGAGGAAGATGATTGAGATTGCATTTGAGAAAGATGGGCTTTACCACTTGATTCAGACTTCATCAAAAACTCAACCATCAAAGACTCAGCCCTGTTCTTTTAACTCTGCATTTTTTGTTTCAGCCTTCACAAAAAAAAAAAAAATCAGATATCTGGCATTATAGGTTAGGACATGTATCCAATTCCAAATTGGCTTCCCTCAAACACATTGAACCTTCCATTACTCTTGACTGTACAAGTGTTTGTGATATATGCCCCTTAGCAAAGCAAAGGAAGATCCCTTTCTTTGTATCCCAAAGTAATTCGAATAAAAAATTTGAGTTGATCCATTGTGACATTTGGGGTCCTTTTGGTACCATCTCCTATTCTGGTTTTAAATATATCTTGACAATTGTAGATGATTTTACACGATGTACGTGGGTATACATGATGAAAGCAAAATTCGATGTACCATCCTTAATCAATTTTTTTAGTAAAATGGTGGAAAACCAGCACTCTTCCTCTGTCAAAGTCATAAGGACTGATAATGGTCTAGAATTTTTTCTCACAGAGTTTTACAATGAACACGGCATCCTTCATCAGAAAATTTGTGTCGAAACTCCCTAACAAAACGGAGTTGTGGAGAGGAAACACCAGCACCTGTTAAGTAGAGCTAGGGCCCTGATGTTCCAAGCCAATCTGCCCCTCCGTTTTTGGAGTGATTGTGTTCTCACTGCATCACACATTATTAACAGACTTCCTACCCCTCTCCTCCAAAATAAGACCCCATTTGAAATGCTTTTTGACAGACTACCCAGCCTTTCACATCTCAAAGTGTTTGGCTGCCTCTATTTTGCTTCAACATTGACAGCACATAGACATAAGTTCGATCCTAGAGCAATCAAGTGCATTTTCTTAGGGTATCCTCCTGATATCAAAGGATACAAACTTTTGGACTTACGTACCAATAGAATCCTAGTTTCTAGAAATGTTATTTTTCATGAAACTATTTTTCCCTTTAAAGTGCTTCCTATGGCTTCTGAACCTCACTCTTTTCTTTTTCCCTCCTCAGAATATTTCCCAGATCCTTCATGTCCTCCTCACTTTCCTTTGGATCACATCCCATCCTCCTCATCATCTTCTAATTCTCATCCTTCTCCTCTTGGACCTGCACCACATACTGAACAAGTTTTCCATACTCCTCATTTAAACACTGGTGAATCACAACCTCAGATTTTTGAGCCTATCAGAAAGTCCAGCAGAATTAACATACCCTAGGCCATCTGCAGGACTACTATTGTGGTAATGCCTCTTCTCCTCAATTTGCATCTCCAGTATCCGACTCATCTGGTTGTCCTTCCATCACAGGTACTCTTTATCCCATTCATCATTTTATTTCACCCACAAGGTTATCTGCATCCCATCAAACCTTTTTGGCATCCATTTCTAATTCTTCTGAACCCAAGTCATTTAAACAAGCATCTCAAATGCCTGAGTGGCAAGCTACCATGAGGAGTGAAATTCTTGCTCTGGAGTTAAATAAAACTTGGGAGCTTGTCCCCCTTCCTGCCAACAAAGAGGCCATTAGTTGCATATGGGTCTTCAAGATTAAATATAAGGCTGATGGATCGATTGAAAGACATAAAGCTCGGTTAGTGGCGAAGGGCTATACTCAACAAGAGGGTTTGGACTTCTTTGACACTTTTTCACCTGTGGCAAAAATCACTTCCATTCACCTTTTACTTGTTGTGGCTGCAACTCAACATTGGCATCTCCATCAGCTAGACGTCAATAATGCATTTTTGCATGGAGATTTACATGAAGAGGTATACATGGAGTTACCTCCTGGTTTGGCTGCAAAAGGTGACAGGATGTTTTGTAAACTTCTGAAGAGTTTATGTGGTCTAAAGCAGGCTTCCAGGCAGTGGTTTGCTAAGCCATCTAGTGCCCTCCTTCACTATGGCTTTGTCCAAGGAGCCTCTGATTGCTCCCTATTCATCAAGAAAACTGACAACTCATTTATTGCTTTGCTAATCTATGTGGATGATGTGCTATTGGCAAGTGACAGCATCCTGGAAATTCAGAATTTGAAAACCTTTTTACACAACAAATTCACCATTAAAGACTTAGGGCAGCTGAAATACTTTCTTGGTTTGGAGGTTGCAAGGTCCAAATCTGGTATCTCCTTATGCCAGAGGAAATATGCACTTGATATCCTCCAGGACAGTGGTTTAACTGGCTCAAAGCCAGCTGCTTTTCCCATGGAATCCAATCTGAAGTTATCTGCCCATGACACAGAATTGTATGATGATCCTTCTGGTTATCGAAGACTTGTTGGTAGATTATTGTACTTAACTATCACAAGGCCTGACTTAGCCTATTTTGTCCAGGTGCTTAGCCAATTTCTTGCTACTCCTGCCGTTAATCATCATAAAGCTGCAATTCGAGTGTTGAGATATCTAAAAGCTACACCAGGTCAAGGGCTCTTCTTCCCCTCTTCCTCAGACTTGCAATTGAAGGCTTTCTCCGATAGTGATTGGGCGGGTTGTGTCGATACTTGGCGAAGTGTCACTGGTTTTGCAATATTTCTTGGTAGCTCACTGATTTCATGGAAATCAAAGAAACAGATCACCATCAGTAGATCATCAACAGAGGCGGAGTATCGGGCACTTGCAACAACTACTTGTGAAATTCAATGGCTCCTTTACGCCTTGCAAGACCTGCACGTTGCTCATCCATAACCCAGTTTTCTCTATACCGACAGCAAATCAGCATTCTCAATAGCCACCAATCCCGTTCAGCACGAAAGAACGAAACACATTCAAATCAACTGTCACCTCGTTAGCGAAAACTTACAGCAGAATGTTCTCAAACTTTTCCACATCCCATCCCGACTTCAGCTCGCGGATATCTTCACAAAGCCTCTCGGTTGCCTATCTTTCCATCACATTCTTCGCAAGATGAACCTTCTTAACATACATGTTCATCTTGAGGGGGGTGTTGGAGTATTGCATCACACATTGACAATATAGAATTAAAAAGAAAAGAAGAAAAAG
>CAIGRT010044686.1:0-11250 GCA_903798405.1 Fraxinus platypoda | reverse complement strand
ATTCTGCTTAACAAACACGTACACAGTAAAAATAAATCCCCCTGGGTTGGAGGAAGATAAGAACTTTGCCATAAGAATTGTTCTTTTCCGATCTATTTACCATCTTTCTGCATTCGACTTATGTCTTACTAAAAATTCCAATTTTCCTGGCAAACAATTGTGCATTACCAAATTTTTTTTGGGAATTTTCCTCCTTCAGAAACTTCTAATTTTTACTGGACATTTACTTTATGTATTTTTTGAAAAAAATTCACTTTTTCTGCAGATATGCTTGTGCATAGTAATTGTAAGATTTTTGTTCCTTTGCTTTTATAAAAAACTCAAATTTTTACATCACAAGTTTTGATCGCTTTTATATTTGTTGTGAAGCTTGAAATGCAGAAGCAATTTNTTTCACTTTTTCTGCAGATATGCTTGTGCACTGTAATTGTTAGATTTTTGTTCCTTTGCTTTTATAAAAAACTCAAATTTTTACATCACAAGTTTTGATCGCTTTTATATTTGTTGTAAAGCTTGAAATGCAGAAGCAATTTGATTCTTTTGGATTTGAATTTACAGTTCAATGTCCATTCTCTGTGCAGTTTTGCAGCTCTGTTATAACCAGCTCACTGGAAGCATACCAACCCAACTGGGGTCTCTGAAGAAGCTGAATGTATTGGCTCTACAATCTAATCAGTTATCTGGAGCAATTCCTGCTAGCTTGGGAGAAATGGGAGTATTGATGAGACTCGATTTAAGTTTTAATCACCTATTTGGACCGATTCCTACAAAACTAGCCGATGCTCCATTGCTTGAAGTCCTAAATGTCAGAAACAACTCTCTTTCTGGAAATGTTCCTCTTGGTAATTTGTCATTCACGTAGTCAATGTGTTCTTTTATACGTTTGTTTTAGATTTCAAGAATGTTATTTTGATTTAACTTTTATGATTAATGAAGCTTTGAAGAGATTGGTCGATGGATTTCAGTACGAGAATAATCCTAGGTTATGTGGATCTGGTTTTCCATCCTTGAGAATTTGCAATGCTTTCGACAACGTCAATCCTAATAGGTCTGAACCTTATGGTGGTGGTTCGACTGGACTCCCGACACGAGACATTCCTGAGACTGCCAATTTAAACTTGAACTGCACCAATGGTCAATGTTCGAAGTCGTCAAAGACCTCAACGGCGTCAGTGGCGGTAGGAGTAGTTTTGGTTTCGGTTATCGTGTCAGCCATAGGTATTCTTACCTTCACATGGTATCGACGTTGTAAAAAGAAACTCCGGAGCGCGTTTGATATGTCTGGTAGCTGTCCCAGTACCGACCAGGCCAATGAGTTCGTTAGGAAGAATGGTTCTCCTCTTGTCAGTCTAGAATACTCCAACGGGTGGGATCCATTGGCTGAGGGTCGGCGTTTTGGCGTCTCCCAAGAGGTTATGCAGAAGTTTAGGCTCAATTCACAAGAGATAGAGACAGCGACTCAGTACTTTGCAGATAAGAATTTGTTGGGAAAGAGCAACTATTCAGTGACATATAAAGGAATTTTACGAGATGGATCTGTTGTTGCAATTAAGAGAATCACGAAAACTAGTTGCAAGTCTGAGGAAACTGAATTCTTAAAGGGATTGAATGTCCTAACCTCACTGACACATGAAAGTTTAGTTAGACTGAGAGGGTTTTGCTGTTCCCGAGGCCGTGGCGAGTGTTTCCTTGTTTACGATTTCGTTCCAAATGGGAATTTATTTCGGTATCTCGATGTCAAGGAGGGAGATAGTCAGATTCTTGAATGGTCTGTCAGAGTTTCTATCATCAACAACATTGCCAAAGGTCAGTTTACTTCTAAACTCTTGATAAAGTTTCAAAAGCAATTATAACACAATGACGACATGTTTTGTATGGAGGATTTGACATCATTCACAATATTAGCTAAGAAACTGAAATTTTGTTCTACTGTTCAGTAATCGTACCAAACATGCATGGAAAGTTACATTTAGTGTCCAACGAGTTCCATTTCTCTTTGGTTCTATAACATCCTCCCACCGTTTATTCCATTTGTTGTACTTGACGGTCTAACTTTGTAAACTTCCATCTCATTGTCCTTTCTTTAGATCCCGGAAGATGTTGTTAGATTATATAGGTTGTTTCTTGTTGTATTTACTACACAAAGCTGCACAATACCACCCAATTTAATCAATTAAAATCCCACAGGTCTGCTTTTCATAATGCCTTCTGTATGGTGGAACACAAAATTTTCATCAACCACTGATCCTTTGGTTTATCAGTTATGCTCAAATTATTTTTTCTAAGCAGGTATAGAGTATTTACACGCGTTCAGCATAAACAAGCCTTCTCTTGTTCACCAAAACATTTCTGCAAAGAACGTGCTCATCGACCAGCAATTTAAACCTTTGCTATCTGATTCGGGCCTGCACAAGCTTCTCACAAATGACACCATCTTCTCAGTACTCAAGGCCAGTGCCGGAATGGGATATCTTGCTCCTGAATATACTAATACTGGACGGTTCACCGAAAAAAGTGATATTTATGCTTTTGGGGTGCTTATTTTCCAGATCCTTTCTGGGAAGCGTAAATATACCACTTCCATGAGAGCTGCTGCTGAGTCGTGCAGATTTCAAGAGTTAATAGATGCAAATCTTCACGGGAGTTTCTTCGAACCTGTTGCTGCAAAGATTTCGAAAGTTGCTGTGTTGTGTACACATGATTCTCCGGAGGAGAGGCCATCAATGGAAACAATTATACAAGAACTCATTTACTAAGTTAATTTCTTTTTACATTCACTAGTTTCTCCGACTCCTTATTCGAGCAGCATCTAGTATGGTACCCGGATTGGAGATAGATTCCTACTAACTTAATAGTGTAAACTTTTAGGAGTGACTGTGTTATGGGCACGGTCCTTTTGCTGAGGACTGAGGCTTTTTTGTGAATGTTGTCTTAATCCACTGTCTATGTGGAATGTATGGGCGCTTTTCCCTTTTAATCTCGTGTATTAAGGAAATTTATTCTGTAAGGATTCTTTCACTTTGCTCTATATATTTTTACTCTGATCAGATCATTTCTTACTTCCTTGAGACTGTACACTCGAGTCAATGGACTAGTCAGACGACAAATTTCATTATATTCTTATCTTTTGTATTCTTGTCAAGTCACGTCGAGTATGAGTGATAATCAAAGTGCTTTTTGACCACAACCAACACATGTTATTATAACTGATGGCTGTAGTACACATCCAGCTATCAATGTTTTGAGTATGTCTTGAATTCTTTAAGCCAAGTCCACTAATAATTGTCTGATCTGGTTCTAATCTCCTAAAGCAGGGCCTGACTTGCTGTTGTTGTAGACAATCGTGAATTCGTTATGGTGTTCTTTTATCTAGTTTTGTCAATGCATGAGATGTTGAGTTTTATTTGAATCTCGAGAGATAGTTTGCCTAACTTCTCAATTGTAAACCATGACCCCTCAATACTAAAGATGAATAGATTTTGTCAGGTCAATCGTCCACCAGAGAATCTATCGTTTGATATTTTTTAAAGTAAATTTTCTAAAGCAAATAGGTTTTCTCAAGAATATTTTCTTTTTTTTATTCCTTGTATCTAAATATTCTATCTAAATTGTATTGAAGAATAATTTTTTGTAAATATTATATATTATCCTTACGTGACAATTTTGTTTTTTTATTTGGTAGGTGTCTACTAAAGTTTTAGAGATATTGATGTGGATTTCTAAATGAATTAAAAAGGAAAAACCTTTTCCCACCTTTGTTTTTCCACGTGTCACAATTTTGCCTAAGTAGGACGCTTTTCCGTGCCTCTATAACCCCAATATTTTGGCGTTAGGGTTTTAAAGCTCCCAAACTGCACCGTTTCACTCTCCTCTAGGGTTTTAGAGAACTACGCTGCAATTCCACATCACCAATGGCTTTCTGGGGTATGCGAACTTCCATTGACATAATTATAATCAGACAAACCATTATTTTTATGTATCTTTTATGGTTGATTTTGTGATTAGGAATTGAAGTAAAACCAAGCAAACCCTATATCCATCGGTACGACAATGAGAGCGGAAGACTTCATATATCTCAGGTTTGTTTTCAATTTCTGAAAAGCTTTGTTTAATATATATGAACTTGAGAGCATAGAGATGCCATTTGTCATTATATTACTACACACGCACCCACAGTCTGATGAATTTATAGTTAATGGTTAACCCTGAATTATCATGTTTTTGCAAAATTATAAACTATTTAAGCTCTAATTTCCGGGATTGGCATATGGCTTGTGTTTATGCTCTGGATCGTGATATATTGATTGCTTGTGTGGTTGATATTTAGGCAACGCTGGGTAGTGGTTCTTCAACTAAGAAGAGCAAAGTGCAGTGTAATGTGGGAGATAAAAGTCCCATCTACTTATGTTCGTTGTTACCTGAAATACTCGAGACTTGCACGTTGAATCTCGAGTTTGAGGAGGAAGAGGATGAAGTTAAGTTTTCAGTTATTGGCCCTCACAGTGTGCATCTCTCCGGTTTCTTCTATGGTGAAACTGATCAGGACAAATTTGGAGATGATTCTGGGTCGTATCCTTCTTTAGTTGTTTCTTAACTAATACTTCATATATATTCGTGACTATTTATTGTATGCTCCTTTATAAGATAACATTTTTTATATAGATCAAGAATAAAAGTGTGTATGTACGCTTTTAGCTGTTTTTCGTTTTATTTCTTTAACTATGATTTAAGTGATGCTTATGAAGAGAATATCGTGGGGACTGATTCTGAAGATGAAGATGAGGATGGTGTCTTTATTGATGATGATGATGATGATCTTGGCATATTCCCGCCTTCTCCTGTTCCCAACAGTGGAGGTAGTTTCAGGAAGTAATCTGTTGTCTTGTGTTCCAATTGCATTTTGCCTCAAGCTAAATCATTTTAACAAGTTCAAGATCTTGTTTCTTGATCAATAGATGAGGAAGACAATCTTCCATGAGAGTGAAAGGCCCCTGTTTCAATTGTGGACATCTGTAGTTTCTTTGTGCCTTTTGTGGTCCCTTTTGATTTCCACCCTTCAAATGCTTTTTGATGGTTTTGGATAGTCCTAGTAATTACATTAGCATCAGGATAATGGACCATGTTGGATTGAGCTAGTTTTTCAATCTGTAAAAACTAAAAGGAGGAAATGGATGTTTGGAAGATTATCTACCAATATATTCTGTCATGTCAATTTGTTTTAACTTTTACAACTTTAGTGTCAAAATGACATTTCTACCATGTGTCTTGCAAGTAGATTCTTGATCAATTGACAAAAGATGTATAAATCGTTAACCAGAAATTTGACGTTACCAGTTAAATTATCCATGTCACCATGAATTGCATAATAACATCTCTGGCATACCCATATCACTATTTTTGACTATATTTTCTTCGTCCTTGTTTTTTTTTGTTCATCATAAAAGTGATAATAGAAGAAATAGTGGATGATGAGAAGCCTGTCAATGAGAATGATGTGTCTAAACGGTCAAAAAAGAAGAAAAGTTGGTCGAACATGTCTGATGATAACGTGGATTCTGATCAGCAGCTTGTGGTCAAGAGTGGACATGATGTTCCTGTCTTGGAAAGTGAAGATGAAGATGGTTTTCCAGTATCTACAAGCGGAGGCAAAACTCATTTTTCAAACTCCATGTCAAAATCAGAACAAATCAAAGATGATAATGCAGATGAGGAATCCCAGAAAAAGAAATCAAAAACTGAAGTGAGCAAAAAATTGAAAAGAAAGATTGATGCAGTTGGTCAAGATGGAGAACATGAAAGGTAGGAATTTGTATATTGAATTTTGTCTGCCTATACCCGATTAGTTTTAGTCTCTACTCTCTAAAATTGGTAGCTTTTTTAATCATTTGTTTACTTATTTCTATGTTCTTGTTCCACCCTTGTAAGTAGGGATAATCACACACCCCATGGCTCTTCAGATACACCTGATAATTTGTCTCAAAATGATGCTAAACAAAAGAAAAAGAATAAGAAGAAAAAGGTGACAAAGGAGGCTCAGGAAACTGTTGTTGCAGATTCCAATGATGCTGAGCAGCTGCCAATGGCTGTGATGGAAAATGACCTGAAGCCAACAAATGAGAAGTGAGTTTTGCTACCCTGACATGTAGTATTTTAGTTGTTTAATTAAACACTGCAGTTGCAAATCTTAGAAATGTTGTTTTTGTTGTTTGTGGACCAAGATTTTGACCCAAAATTGTATCTCATTTCAACTTAATAACTAGTAATACATTGTAAAGAATCAGTCACTTTATACTCTCTCTTACCCAGTTGTAGGTAGGTGTTCAAAGGTCTAATGGTTCTTATGTCCTTGAAACTTTTATTTCCTTGTTATCAGGCTTTTGATATGATTCATACACTAAAATATCATCTTTTGATAGTGATTCTATCCATTAAAATCATGCAGGAAGAAAGAAAAAAAGAAAAATAAACAGAATAAAACACAGGAGATTGCATCGAACATGAATGCAGATAAAAGTTTAACAGATAAAAATGGATCCACCGTGGAGAAGGAAGAGAAGCAAGAAGCTAAATCATTGCAAGTGAGGACGTACCCAAATGGATTGGTCATAGAGGAGGTGGCCATGGGTAAACCAGATGGGAAAAGAGCTTCTCCAGGGAAAAAGGTGATTTTGACTCTTTTTATGGGTTACTCATATATTCACTCTGCTAGCCATCTTCCTCACAACCCTTAACCCCGTCCATCTAAAAGCACATTCAAAATTCAGTGCAAAGAATATATGAGCAATAACATGAAACCAAAGAAATATATGAGACGAATCAAAAGCAAATTGTGTTATTTTCAAAATGGGTTGAGGTCTTTACTTATCTCATAAAACTACTATTTCCACCACATCAAATGTAGTTAGGGCTGCAGGTTGGCATTCAAAACTATTAAGCATGAGAACTACAATTATGACAAGACTATTCTATTTATGTGACTACGTTTTCATGGTTTTGACATTTTATCAAGATCATCTGGAACATGTTTCAACGCTTGTATAAAACAAATCTTTTCTTTCTGATATACAGGTTAGTGTCCATTACATTGGGAAGCTGAAGAAGAATGGCAAAATATTTGACTCTAATATTGGCAAGGCACCCTTCAAATTTCGTTTGGGTATGTTGTGTTAAGCAAGCGCTTCAAGAAATTTCTCAATTCTTTGTATTAATTCATGTACTTTGTTGTTACAGGTATAGGACAAGTTATCAAAGGATGGGATGTTGGGGTTAATGGTAATTATTATAGTCTTGCATACTTCATTTTAATGAACTTCTGCTTATGGCTTGCAAAAGATTTTTGATAATTTTTTTCATTTCCTTTTATCATCAGGCATGCGTATTGGGGACAAAAGGAGACTCACAATTCCACCTGCCATGGGGTATGCAATTAGTTTCTTCATGCTCTTAAGTTTAGTGATGTTCTTTGTGGAATCGACACCACCTTCTAGAGCATGTGTGGCTGTGTTTGAAAGCACGTCTAACTAACTTTTAAGTTACTTATCTTGCCATGCATGATTTTAAAACCTAGCTTTTTGACTAACAGCTTTTCCAGAAACTAAGTCTTAAATTACTTGCTAGATAATTTTTAAGCATATTCTAACATGCTTCTAATAGCAGAATTACAGATCGCGAAAATTTTGTATATAGCATGAACCTGCTCGTGCAAAATTCTGTCATCTTTTTGTAGGCAGGGAATTTATTGATAAAGTAGGGGATGTCTGATGAGTAAAATTTTCCATTTACTTAATCTTCACGTGTGCATAACCATTAACTATGTGGTTTTCTAAATACAGTTACGGAGCTAAAGGAGCTGGTGGGACTATTCCACCGAATTCATGGCTGATATTTGACGTTGAGTTGGTAGATGTAAATTGAGCACAATAAACCTTTCACCTCCCTTTCGAATCTGTCCAACTATTGATCTGTCAAGGTAGTTTTGCCGTGCATTCCAATTTTGTAACTGGTGGTAAAAGTTCAGCAACGTTTTGCAGGATGAAATTTTGAAATCTACTTTGCTATTTCAGTCTTGTTTTTGTTTCCCAATTCTAAATCTTGCAACATCTTTGCTTGTTCTAGGTCCAAACAATATTATAGTTTTGTCAATCAAGGCTTTCAAGTGCCATGCAATATTGTATAATGATTCACCCAAGATTATTTAGTACCATTATTTTGTGGGTCTGCCAAGTACCATGATGTAGCACAAGAAACACAAGTTTTAATTTACTCTCTATTTTATTTTTTGCGCCAAAAAATACCCATCTGATAGTTTGTTATGACATGATTTAACCTGGTGGTTCTTCCCCTGACTCGTATATCGTAAAGACGAAACAATAAACATGTCAAGAAATTGATCGTGTGGGCACATTCGATATACAATGCTTGATGATACTCTAGATATCTTAAATTTCATCCATAGTTGTCTAGTTTATCTAACACAACACATCATAAATGCACTCGTAAACTTAAAGCTTGACAGGTTGCGGCCAGTACATGAGTAAAAACTCTTAATTCTGCGAGACTATACGTTTCATAGAAGGTTGTTCATGCATAGTTAACTGCAGATCCTAGTTCTACTTCTACTGGCATATTAGCAAGGTAGGTTACTGATCTCAACCTATGTTTATGAGTAACAGAAGGATGGAAACATTACACTACGTCAATTAATTTGAGTTAAAACAAAAATAAGTATTTACAATAAACATGAGTGTAATATGTAAAAACATCGAGTTATCAAATAAGTAGAACATATTCTGTTTAACTCTTCCTATCGTCACAAACTCACAGAGACACCTTTGGCTGGACACTAAAAACTAGAAAATCATAACAAAATATACTGCTAACATATTTAATAAGGTAGATTCGACAACATTCAACAAATATTAAGAAAGAAAGAAAAGTAAATTTTTTAGCTACTATAATGCCGATCTTGTCAGTGATGCGAACCAAATATTTCCTACTTGTATTTGATCATAATGTAAGGTCCAATCCTATATCATTTGGCCTAGAGAATATGCTTTCAACTTTTCATCCATCCACCCCTTGTTAATTTTCTCAATGAATTCTTCAGCTCTTTTCCTCAGCTCATCATCTTCTTCATCCCGGGTTCCTTCATCATTGTCGGCCATTGATATGCCCACAGACGAAGATGAATTCATCAATGTGTATACCGTCTTCAAGGAACACGAAGCATTTGTTCTTTCCATGGAACCTCTCTTATTATTAACATCATCATGAGAAGAAGAAGGCGTATCTTCATTAAATTCTGACCTCAATTTCGTGCTACCAACAAGTAGAATGATTATGATCAGATTGCATAAACAAAAAACTGCGTGAGAATTCGAAGCAGCAAGGCTGATCAAATCAAATGTGGAATTCAGCATATTTTTTGAGAGAATTTGAAAGCAAGGAGTGAATGAATAAACTGGAACTCAAGCAGCTCAAAGGCTATTGCTGTCAGGTATCGGAATGGAAATGGATCGAGCCTTTTATGGCTAGTAGGTAAGAACGATTTAGGAAGAAAAAGAAGTTAAAAAATTTGAAACTGTAATCTCGACTTACGTTCGAGACTGCGTACTGGGATGCTCTTAAAAGGTTGCACCATGGAAAAGGTCTATGGAGGAAGCTTTATTTAGCACAAATTGAGGATTGGATGACGAGGTGTAGTGTGAAAGCTAATGTGTCGTGACATGTTACATACATTAGTTTAATCCTCTGCGTATTAAATATTAAGATTCTTGAAGCCACCCACTTGATTTAATAAGGTCTTTCTAACAATCGATAATTTCCGCATGGAAAATTTTCCGACGTGTTTCATATAAAATATTAAAAAGGAAAAATTAGTTAAAATCTCGTAATCATTGTCATAAAATGGGATATAAAATGTTTTCTTGATTTTTAGTTTTCGAGAAATTATATAAAGGGTTATGTTTGAAGTGAATTTTTTGAAGAACATATGGTGAAAAAGTAGTGAAAAATTATGGAGCTACGTGCAAAATTAATTTATTATGAGAATGTAAGGATAAAAAATGAGTTTTGTGGAAAAAAATGAATTTCGAGAACATGTACCAAACATGAGAAAAGAAGGGGCAATTTTGTCATGAATACCTTGTGAATGAAGTATTATTAGACTAAAGAGTTGGAATCCAAACCATTCACAAGTAATTTCGTCGTAATGTAGCAAGGAAAGCATCTCTTCCTCCAAATCCAAATTTTGGACTTGTTGAAAATAATATTTAAATAAAAAAAATGTTTCTCTTAATCAATTTGAGTGTAAAATATAATATTTTGACATGATATTTGAATATACAAAAGTCATCAAGATTGCGACACAAATGCACTTTAGCTCTTGTTTGGTGTGTGTGTATTTATTTTTTCAAACTCATTTTTAATTACAGATTCTTACGATAACATGATTTTGCGATGAAACCATAATTTTGACATATTTTTTAACTTCACACTACTGAAAAATATCACTTTATGCAAAATTTATTCTAAAATTTTTAATCAAACCAACCCTTCAATTTTTATTATGAATTTGGTGAACGTATAAAATAATTATATCTTCTTGCAAATTTTTTTGAAGACAAACCGAAAAATTGAAGCGAAACTTCAATATCCTCTCGGTTTCTCAAAATTAATTTCAACCACGAATTCCCAACAAGAATGCCTATTTCAAAGCAACGACTCAAGCCAAACTTCCAAGGGGTGGGTCGTTTGTTGCAAGCCGTGCCCGCTGAATTCCACATTTTTCTATTCGTGCATAAAAATTTAAGGCTTAGCACAGCCATTTTGAGTCTAGGCTTGGGAGTTGAACCCAACACAACCTTCTTTCCAGACGCGATCAAATTTACACTTCTAATTGCAGTAAATATAACCTTCGTCAGGGAGTTCAACTTGCTTAGTTGCATAATTTTAATAAAAGTCGATGACACGTATAGTTGGTATTAATTATTTATTTTGACTTATATTTTTATCAAGATTTTAAGCCACGCCAATAAGGGGCATAAATGAATCGAATCGAATGGTAGTTAAGTGACTCAAAAAGTCAATATTCAATGTATTACAAACGTAGAAATAGTGATAGGCAAAAAAATCCGACCCGTCCCGTCCCATCCCGCCACATTTGGGGCCAAAAAAACCCGCCCCGATGGGTTGGCGTGTTGGAAAAACATAATAAGATTATCAATAAAAATAATAATCAAATCCTTAATT
>CAIGRT010044657.1:0-17830 GCA_903798405.1 Fraxinus platypoda | reverse complement strand
GGTTTTCAATCGGCTACGAGAGAAGTATCTCTCTACTTTGACACCCTTTGCAGCAACAATAGTGGCCTATGAGATATTCCCAAATAAGGCGAAATTCTCATGACACCATTGTTCTTTGCATCAGACTTTTTCCTAAGTAGAAAGATCCAAGAAACAATATGATACTCTTGAGATGACTAAGCATTATGACCACTTTCAAATACAAAATAATTGGCGCACAAAGTACAAGATCAAAGATATCATAGTAATAAGGTCGACTGCTAGTCGACAGGTTTCAAAAGATTAGAACTACCCATATTCAAAATTTCTTTAAATAACCTAGACTTGCACAACGAAAGATTTGAATCTAGCCAAAATTTGATCCATTTATCTTTTCCGCACTAAACATTCTAGTTTTGACTTAATCGTCGGAGAGAAGATAAATGACGAACCATCCTGGTACTACGGCCTTGCATTCTAATGAAGTCTTAGTGTATAGGTAACATAGAGGTGAATCGGGAGCGAGAGGCAACAAAAAATCTTTTGACAGCAAGAATTGTTAAGATTCGGAGGTCAATGGTTTTTCATTGAACATATTAAAAAGGATCTAGGCATGGATATTCCTTTTAAATTCAAAGGTTGAAATGGGAATATCCATTTGGTTAACTGAAAATACCCTGAAATCACTTCTTCAACACAAAGAGAATATTCTAGCTTTAGAAGTTCAATTGGATTTGTCAAGGTATTCTGATGACAACAACGTTCCATCTAGATGTCATAATCTTCACTTGTTCAAAGAAATAGCGCATCTATTTCTTGTCACAAGTATCTTCAACTTGACCCCAGAATTTTCTATTTTGATGTCATTTTCAACTCAAATCAATCATTAGATACAATTAAGGGTAATTTGTAAATTCACATTTATTTGGTCTGAAAAGAACATGTTGAAGAGACAAAATCTTGAAATTTCTAAATCCATTCATATATACAAACATGGGATGAGAAAAGTTGGCATCTATGTTCACCAGAAACACTCCTAACATACACAAATTCTAATCATACTCAATTAGCATACTCTGGTACAATTATACAAACCATTCCAGTTTCGTTATACACGAAATCTAGTTAAAAGGATCCTCGAACCAAGCTATGAACAGACAAGTCTCCTTTATCATCTAGAAGATCGTCAATTCATTCACGTCCTAGTCGGATGATCCAGAAACCTTTACATAGTTCACACGATCTTCAATGGCACAAAACTGGCCTACTTACTCTGAAAGAAAATAAAGAGAAAAAATGGAAAAGAAAGGGTGAGATTGATACTAATTATCTTCCAAGTTAAAGCAGGTTCCTTCATTGTCTGAAGACGAAGGAAGAAGAGGGCTCCCTGTTCTCATTCTTCGCGTCTTGGCTCGAACAAATTAAAATTCTCCGCACCATGTTACAGAATTCTCTGCAAGAAAATTACCATATCAAACCAAACATATGAACAAACAAAATTTGAATAGTATCACTATACTCCAGATGACAAAGAAATAGTAGACTTACGGCCATGGATCATCACCCATGAGCATCATATCCCCTTCGTTATCTGTAAAAACAATTTCCCATTTGTTTCGAGGCCGGAGTTCCCCTTTTATTTCAAAGATCTCTTCAAGCTCACTTATAAGCTCATCGTATCCCTTCAATGCAGTCAAGTCAACAGCACGACCCACTGCAACCCCTTGCATTTGAACCTTTTCAAGGGTTTACCCAACCAAACACAAATTTTTAAATCAAGAACTTTTTTCCAAGTGATTAATGCTGAATCAGTAATGTATTAGAAGTGATTATACCTTGGTGCGACTTCTGGTGGAGGGACCGTGGCTACTCTGACCCTTCTTTGTGGAACCTCGAAACTGCTCTTTCTTCAGGTATTTGGAATCCTTTGAAAGACCAGATTCATGTTTTGAATTGACCGAGGAAAGTGCACTTGGAACATATACATCACCAGTATCGGTTGATATGTCAATTGATTTTGGAGGAGAATCCTTATTACGGGCAGAGGGACTTGTCAAATTGATCCCAAACAATCGGCATGTTGCAACAGTGGCCTCCCTCTTCTCATAATTTGTATGTGACATTGGGGTATTGCTCAGTTTTCCTGAATCTAGAGCTGAATTGTTTGAAAACATAGGCCATACCGAGGCACTTTTACTCTCTCCGGTTTCTTCAGAAAACATATTTAGAGAGGATTTTGAAAGACTAAGCCAACCAGGAGCTGGAATTTCAGCAGGTGATCGAAGCCTTTTATGCTTCACTCCCATTGGATGAACCAAAGCGGGGGACGTGCGTACTGACACCACAAAGGGTTCTATTTCCCATGGAGAAACCCTTTCAGGTCTTGGAATAGATGCAGGTTCATCCCATCGAACCTGTGAATATGAGGAGAAAAGAGAGTAAAATTTAAAACTTCAGTCTTTCAATAATGCTAATTTGGAAGTAAGAAGATCAGCATATAAACTAACCTTCAATGATCGCCAGTCCGAATCTTCCCAGTTGGGAGAAATATCTTCCACCCCAACTATTGTACCAGAAAACCTGATCGATTGGAGAAGCAAAATCGAAAAACTATTAGCAGCTCAACCTACAAACTTCTAATATAACCAGGTTGCATATATATAATTTAACAACCTTCTCTCGGGAGAATCTTCTCCCTCAAATCTCATTTTGAATCTCATGCCAACTTTGAAACCATGATTTACAGCTTCTTGATATTTGTTGAGGCCTACAATGAACTGACTTGTTCTAAAACATTTTACCACAGAAGACACATGTAAGAAGATGAATACACAAACAGCATTTTAAGTGAAAAAATGAGAATATTTACCGGACCTTGGCTTGTAATAAACAACAAATATGGTCTGTGTTGCAACTGCATGAGATGCTGTTGCAAGCACTCCGAGATGCATGCTCTGACTTGAAATAACTGAAGACGGCATGGTGCACTGTTGACGAGCATGACGCCTAACTCCAACACGTAATTCCCCATTCTCTCCCCTAGAAACAAAGTTTTACATATTCGGTGACACGAAGTAAAAAAAATGTAAGTGAGATATTTTTCCAGAAACATATGCAATAACAAATCATTGTAGTGTGTATAATAAATAGATACCTCAAAAATACAAAAGAATCCCCAGCAACTAATCTCTTAGAAGTAACGAATGTACTCCATCCCGTTGTAAGCAAATGCCGTCGGGGTTGACCTGTTCAGTTTTTGTCAGAGATATATGGATTCCAAGCAGGATTCAATATCATACACATACAGTCAGGATTATACACATTTATTTGCTAGTATTGGCATTTATTCATTAATTAATTTGTTTATTTTAAAAAAGCTTATCCACACCAGCCAATACATAAAAAACAGGAGAATTAGAATGGCCAAAACGAAATATGACCTCTAAATATATGCTTAAAGTGCCATTCAGTGCCATGTAAATCTTTGGCTACCAATTCTTGGGTTGGTGTCTGCTGGGTCATATCCTGGTCCAAGAACAACCGTTAACCGTAGCTTAGAAAAAGTTCTTAACAATACAAATAACAAATATGCAAAGAGACATCTGGCAAAAGAAAACAGAAAAAACGTTTGGAAAAGGTGATGATTTACTACCAAGGGAGGAAGGCATTCGTTAGCATGTCTACGGAGAACAGAGAATCCACCATGTGTGCTGGTATCAGAGGCTGTCAAAACCTTGCAGAATGAGTGCACAGCAGGTCTAGATTGCTCGAGAGGACCCTTATCAGGACTTATATTCTCGGTTCGCTACAAATAGTTATATCCAATAATGACTTAATTTTTCTTATCTAAAATCGATGTGAGAAAAACAATCTTTCCAATCACTGGATGCAAATATAGCAATACAGATACACTGGGAATAATTTAAGATCTTACTGCTTCTGGCATCAAAGTTATTTGTGTATAAACTTCATCAGTGTCTTGCTCAGCCTAAAACAGACAAAAATTCAAAAATGAGCAACTATATTCTCCACTTATATTCCTAGCATATAATTTTGTTTATATTAATTTTTATATTACAGAAAATAGAATTATTATTCACTTCTTGCAGAAACAAACCAAGAACAATATTTCACAAAATAAAAAAAATGTGAAGTCCATACCATTAGCTGAACATTAAAAACACGACATAGGATCTTCGAAGGCAACCTGAACATTGTTATCCTCTGATTCAGTTCCTGATTTGTAGATGCCTCCAACTAACCAAACCCAAAAACCAGAATTTTATTAAGGGAAATATCCCACATCAATTAAAGACGAAACAATTACCCAACATATAATCTTAACAAGATTAGTGTTCTAAGATAGAACCCGAGTCTTAATAAATTTTCACTCCATAAGAGCCAAAAGAAAAAAAATTGAAAATGAAAAGATTACATACTTGTTCCATGTGACCTTGAGGAAAATAATAAACTTTCTCTCCATTTTTTGGAACATCCACCAATGGACCTGCACAAGCCTTCCATAGCTCCTTATACAAAACATCCTCAGCACCGCATCCTGAAATTTTCAAGAAAAAAGGCATTATTGTCCGAAAATCCTTTTTTTTCTCTTTTTTTGAAAAACCACAAAAATAATCTAAGGTTCGTTGTACAGATTTGACCTTCAGCTGAAACGTTGATTTGCTGCTGAGAAAGCGAGCCTCTATTTGCCATCACTAACCAATCTCTTTGATAAAAATCTGTTCTTTAAAATCTCAGGAAAAGTTTAACTATGAAATGAAGGTAATAACAGTAAATTCATATACAGAAAAAACCGTTGAAAGGGTTGGATAGAACGTGCGACTGTTACAGTGGCGCCGCCGCGCCGTGAAACGGACTTTTCTTGAGCAGACGCGAAACGGCGGTACCGAAGCCTTGATTTACACACAATCTCTCTCTCTCTCTCTCTCCCACACACGGTTTTCAGTTTATCTCTACTAAAAAAGATTTGTATGTATCATAGGAGTGGTTATATGGAACACGGTTAGGTTGTCTCCTTTTTGTGTGCAGTGATGCCAACCTGAGTTAGCTCTTTAACTAGAGATGGTAGTTACAGTGACGACATTCTGGGAGGAAAAGTGGGGTCCAATTTTAGTATCGGTCGCATGATACTGATGCAACAAGCACGGTTGGGGACTTGTTGTTGACTTATTCATTTTTTTTTTTTCTGTGGGGTTAGTTGATTAAAAAAATTAATAATTTTTTTGAAATATTATTAGGTGATGGGGCCTTTTCCCATTAACCAACCTTTATCCCAATTCAAAACCATGATTACTATTCTAAATATTTTTTATTAAAATCAAATAAAAGATGTGTTAAAGATATATTTTGAAGTAAATTGATATTGTTGTGTTATTATGTTTTAATATAATTTTATTATTATATAGGTCACGTTTTTACTAAATTACATGCTTGACTCCTCAACTGATTGTAAGAGTGTACACTAATTTCGAAAACTGTTAAATACCAATCGTAGTGATTTTAAGTTCCTATTTGAGCCTTATTATTTCAAAACTCATTTTGTTTCAAACTTATTTTCAACCATGCATTCTCCAAATAGGATAATTTACACGTAAATCTCCAAAAAAATTCTATTTTTTAATCCCATATTTTTTAAAAAATCAGTGTTACAAAATCTATTTTTTCAACATAATAAGACTAACCCGTGGGACTTTAAAGACACAAATTTAGACATAGTAGACTAGTAGTTAACTTTGGTTAATCGAAATTTAAGGGGCGTTCTCTTCGTGTTTCAGTTTTTAGTTTTGAGTTTTGAATTTATTTTGGATTTTGTGTTTTGAATGTTCATTTTGAGATTACTAAAAACACGTTCTTTTTGTCATTTTAAAAAATTGTTTTCAAAAATAAAAAAAAATGAAGTTTTGGCTTGGTTTTAACTGAAAACAACCAAAACGACTTTTTTGACGTTTTTCATTTTCTTTGTAAATTTTAAACTCGTTTTTTAAAATTCGTTTCTGAAAATAGGTAAGTAAGAATTTTCAGTGTTTTCAAAAACTGAAAATGGCCTGAAAACAATAAATAGAACAGATTCTAAGCATCTCACCAACTACGTTTAAAAGACTACATAAACAAACATACGTGAGTAACAAATACGTACAATACATAGTATTCACATTATATTATATCCTAGGCAATTTCAACGTGGATCTAAAAACATATTATTTTGCAGGTCAATCCTTGAAGCAGTTAATATTCTAAGATTCTCGTATATTTGTCACGTCAACAATTATTACTGTCTAAAAAAAAATAAAAAAAAATTTGCTACTTCTTATTGGACAAAAGGAAGAAAAATTTGACTGAGCTCCCAAAGAGGAATGATATGTTTGCGGTGTCCCATTGGTTGTCTGGTCCGCACCACAGCAGGGAAACAGGGTTGGCCCCACTAAACCCAACATAGAATTTTATCTCTTTCAAATTAAGATTTTTGATATTTTCTCATATTTGACCTACAGATTTTGCCTAAATTACCAAATCAGCCACCGGTCCCCACACGAACGTGTCTGAACTAAATTCAGTGGTCCTAACATAGTACAAGTTATCAGATATATCCACGTGGACCACATTATATATCTTTATGATGAGTAATTAAGTTAAAATAAAGTAAATAATTAAAAGGTTGTTAAAAAGTTGAAATTAAAGTAAATAATTTATTTCACTACATATTTTATAAAATACATAATTTTTATCCACTTTTTAATTACACATTTAATCATTTTTTTATCGAAAGCTTTGTCTAAGTGTATACTAAAGCAAATTGGATTTGGCTCTTAATAAAATTAAATCTTTAGTAAATTTTGATAAAAGTTGATGAAATATATGGTTGAAAAGTTCTAAACCCAATAAAATATGCTATTGAAATCAATTATTAGCTTTTATTTAGATTAAAATTTAGATTTTAATTTTCACCAAATAGGGGCTAAATATAAAATAAATTATTAAGGTACATAAATTTGGACCGCTTCTTTTATAATCTCTTAACATGATTAATATTTTAAAATGAAATCTCAAGTCTTATTATAGTATCAGTAAGAAATTCATGTCAAAATCAAACTGAGCTCTCGAATTTCACTATTGGTGAGATCAAACGAGCCGCCATTTTGCCGATCGGAGTATGTCGAAGGTATTATCCTATATGTCCGTCCTCTTAATATGAAATTTTAGATCTTAATGTGGTATAAAAACATACACTCTCCGTCCAACATTGATAGATTTATTTCTATTTGTACATAAATTAAGAAAATGTAATTAATATGGTTGAAAGCATAAATTTTTCTTACATTTTTTTTTTGATATACCGTTACACTAAATAATATTTTAAATGAGTAGATTATGCTTGTTGATAACAAAGCAAATTAAATAAGGACATATTAAAAAATTAACTATACTACCACAAGAAAAGTGGCCTATACTTTGGGGTAAACGAAAAAAATAAAAAAATAGTCTTATCCTTATGGAACAATTAATTCAAACGAACAATTAATTTGTCCAAAACTTAATAATGAGTATTATGATTCCATGATTAATGGGCACATTCACTAAATTCCATAATGATTGTTGGAAAATATTTTTTTTTATCACTTCCCTATAAATCTTCCCACAAGTTACATTTATCTAATTATCTACATTTACTTTTGATTGATGGAAGAAAAAACGTCAAAGACAATTGACACTAACTCCGAAACTCACTAAATCATAACGAAACCGTGATCATCATCAATTTAGATTGATAATCACAACAACAAAATAATTTATTTATTTATTTATTTTTAGTAGGGACGTCGGCGGTGTTTCTTAACTTTTTCATTAATAGAATAATTGGCTTTTAATGTTGAGGATAGTGTCCTAGATTATGAGTTAAAACCTTTTTAACATTGTTTTAGTTTATAATAGAAAGGACAAACCAATTAGATGGAGTTTATGTGAATGCCTGCTGTCCCAATGCATAATTAGGCAAACATCTGAATTTATTAGTCTAATCTTTATCATTAAACACCGCTTTGTTCATTAAAAAATATGATTATGGAATGACTTTTCGCTTTCTTGAGGAGTCCACACTGTTGACCTAATTAATTAATATTGTATAATTATCTTCTCGATTGATATTGTCCTTCCTACGTATAAAGTACTAAAACACCAATGTAGTTGGCATTATAGGACTAGTCCAATTAAATGGATCAATATTCTTTTCATTTAATTTAATTTAGTGTACCAATCATATAACATCAACTGGATTAGTATTTTAATAACAATGGTTAAATTTATTCAAGTATTAATATATTAACCAACATACATGGTATTTGACTATTTCTCTTAACAATGTTGACCTTTTAAAATAAAACATAGATCTTAATATGGCATCAGACTTCATTATGTTTGAACAAATAATTCGATACGTCTAAAACTTAAAACAATCATTCTGATTGCATGTTTGGTTGCCACCATTTTTGCAAACATATTAGGGTTAGAATCTCACATCAATTAAGTATAGAAATATCAATCATCGTATAAAGATTTAACATACTCTTCTTAACAACGTTGACCTTATAAGATAAACCATCAATTGAATATGAGACCCAGATTTCGACGTTGGGTCATTTTTTGATTGAAAATGGAATTAAAGAGTGATCAAAGTTGATAATTGGAGTTTAGAACAGCAAGTGGACGCTTGGGCGTCCAAACAGGATGCCTAGGCGCCAAGAAATGAATTTTGGACCCGAAACTCAGCGCTTGAGTGCCATATACATCATTCTTGTCAGGATTCTAACAAATGGTATCAAAAACTAGTTCATTGTTCTTCACAAGTTTTGATTTCCTTTTAGGATAGCAACCTTGAAGTATGATATTTTGATTTTAGATCGCAATACAAGATTCTCATTGTGGCAGATAAATATGTATGCAGTGCTCACTCGGATGGATTTGGACGACGCTTTGTTGGAATTTGATAAGATGCCCTCAAATTTGTCATTCGAGAAGAAACAACGTAAGGATCGAAAGGTCATTTCTCAAATTCGTCTTAATCTTTCAAATTGCATTCTTCAGAAGTTTTGAAGGAAAAAACCTCACTTGTGTTATGGTTCAAGTTGGAGTAATTGTACATTACCAAGAGTCTAACTAGCGAATTGCACCTGAAGCAGCGTGTATTGTCACCATATAGCAGCAGGTACATCTCTAAAAAATCACCTTACTGTTTTTAAAGAAATTGTCGCCGATTTGAAAACCTTGGAGATTAAATACGATGAAAAAGATTTAGAGTTAATTTTGTTGTGTTCGTTGCCTGTTTTATACGTGTCGTTTAGAGATACGATATTATATAGTGGTGATACTCTCACCTTGAGGAAGTTTATGATACTTTATTTTCAAATGAGAAGATGAAGCATCTCATTGGATTTGAGACTCATTGAGAAGACATTGTTGTTCACGGTGATTATAAGAGGGGTAGTTCGAAATCTAATTCCGGTAATAAAGTTTGTTACTATTGCAAGAAGAAATGACACATAAAGAAGGATTGCTACAAGTTGAAGAATAGAGAAAAATTGACTACAATTAAAAAAGGAAAGTAACCTGAAATTTCAGATGAAGCCGATATTGTAGAAAATTACTACAGTGGTGGAGAGGTTTTGCTTATCTCTTACGATGACTCCAAGCCTTACGAGAATTAGATTCTTGATATGGCTTATTATTTTCATGTGTCCCAATCGGGATCCGTTTTCAACATATGAAGAAGTTTCCAAAGATGTGGTGACGGGTAATAATACACCTTGTTGGATAGTTCGAACACTTGATGAAGTGAGGCATGTCTCAAATTTGAAGAGAAATTTGAGTACTCTTGATTCGAAAGGGTACAAGCACACTGTTGAAGGTAGAGTCCTAAAGATTAGTAAAAGTGTTCGAGTTGTGTTGCAGGGACTTGTAAGGTCCGACAGAATCATTGGAGAACAATTAGCAGAAATTTAGTAGTTCGGTGGATGTTCAATTTGGAACAGCACCGTTGGAGTTTGGTTTGGAGTCCATGTTGAAGAATACATCTCAATCGAAGTCAGAAGTTGTGGGTAATGCTGCTCTGCCACCATCACAAGCGATGCCGTCTCATTCGGTTGCTAGAGACAGACCTATGAGAGATATTAGGTCTCCACAACGGTATGGGAAAATTGATTTAGTGGCGTATGCATTGAATGTGGTTAAAGGTATTGAGTCTAGCAAAGAATCTTCAATAAGAGCATTTTATTGTGTTGATTTTGTTACAGGATGTTACTCTACCTTGTTTGGTAATTATTGTTAAATTATATGTAATTCTATTGCTCGTGGTTATAATTTGAGCAATTTTGGTACCCAAGGTAATTCTATCGAGCAGTGCTTGGATTCAGTTGATTGAATTTGACCTAGTTGTTGTGGAAGAAGAGGAGAAATTTTTGGTTGGAGAGTTTTGATGAAGAGCCATTTGTTTATTCCTTACAGTTGAATTTGTCTCCAAGTGGAGAAATTTTGAAACTTTAGTCGTTGTCAGGAAATTTGTGTCAAGGTTAAGATTTGTTAAATATGTGATCCAAATTTTGATGTTAGATCGTGTTTTGGTTGAAAAAGGAATTAATGAGGGATTAAAGTAGATAATTAGAGTTTGGAGTAGCAATTTGGGCGTCGCACCCAAAAATGAAATTTTGAACCCCAAAATGCCATTGAAAGCGCTAGCCCACCGCTTGCTTCTACCTCACTTTCCATTAGGGCACCAAGCGGAGCTCGTCATCACTCGAGCAGCAGAGTTATTCGGGGAAATGTTTCTTTCCTTATTTTGGCTTTTTTTTTATCCTCTTTCTAACCATAATATATTTTTTGGCTCCTATATATAGTCCACGAATTGTAGAGTTTCATACGATTTCGAAAGAGTTAGAATTGTATTAGATACACAATATTCTTTGTATTTTCTCTCCATTATTAATAAAATATTCGTTCATCTACCATATTATTTGTTCTTGTTGTATTGTGATTACTACTTTATATTGTGACATATAATCCTACCTTCTATTTCTAACAGTGATATCAAAGCATATATAATTCTTGTCAGGATTCTAACATCATCGAATCGTAATATAAATAAATTGGGCCTATTTTTCAGAGTGTCAAAGGAAAAGACTTGTATGCTTTTCCTCTTTCGTAATTCTACCAAAGATGTGTATTTACTTTGTTTGTTTCTCAATTCTTATTATATTTGTTAATGTACTTGAAGTAAAGGATTATGGGTTAATACATCACAAAAAAGTATAGTATGAGATGGATTTCTTTCTAATTTTTTAAGGAAAGGTAGAGGAGCTGTTATTATGTTGCTTTAAGCATTAAAATTTGATTTTAAAAAGTATAATTTAGTATTGGTATAATAAATTATGTGATTGCACCATGTGAAGTCCATTTTGGTTGATGTTGCTTGGCTACCTTAAGCCACCAATTTTAAGTTCGTTGGTTAAAATTGCTGTCCATTCACTTCTATTAATCCCCTTTCTACCCTCCAACTTGTTTTTGACAAACTTCACTGGTTGGCTATTAAATGATTCGTTAGTCCACTTCATCACTTTGATTAAAAGTTTAAATCATAAATAAGTCATCGTGATGTTTGCATTTATATTTGCAGCTCAAATATCTGTGTCTAAGTAATTCCTTTTCTCATTTAAGACGAGATACCTCTGAATTAATGTTGAGCAAAAAGTTTGTTTAATAAAATAGTGACGTAAAAGATACGCTATCCTAGGATCACTTTTTTTGAACCCCGCCCCCCACCCCGAGAATATTGTGGAGGAGGTAAATCACGGGATGTGCCTCAGCAGGTCAGGGTACAAAAGCTACCGTATTGGTGCCTACAAAGAGTCCAATTTCATATCTTATGAGAGACAGGAATCGAACCCTCACACTGCGGTTGCTAACTCAGCTGAGACTACCTTACTCATGTCCTTTGCACCACTGAACTATGCCCCGAGGGGCTGCTATCCTAGGATAATTGGTCCATCCTCAACCTCATTTAGGCATTTTAATTGGAGCTTACCTTCCGAATCGAAATCGAATCAAAATCAGAGGTTTCGATCCGATTCAAAAGGCAAATAAATTAGGAATCGAGAACCGACTTGGTCCAGGTCGGTTCTTAGTTCTTGAACCAGGACCATAGGTACCCAATGAAATCAATTTTTTCATATATTTTTTTATTTTTTATAATTTATAAATTGGGTAAAAATAATGCAAAATCCAAAAACATTAATTTGGGTAGTGATTTGTACTCCCTCCGTCCCATTATATATGTTTGTTTTTATTTTCACACGAATTTAAAAAGTTTATTTAATGTTATTGGGAAATTAATTTTTGTCAAGATTTTTCCTTGTTTATCCCTATTTAATTTTTAGTATGTAAAACTAAATTATTGTTGAAATTCATAAAGAATTTGAATAATATCATTTGATAGAATCATTGGGAACAATAACTTGAATTTTTTGAAACAACTAAATTGAAAATCAGCACCTACTAATTTTCAAACTGAAAACGCCAATTTTTGAAACTGGAAAAAAAAAAAAAAAAATTCAAACAGAAAATGCCAATTTTTTAAACAGAAAAAAAAATTTCACAATGAATACGCAAATTTTTGAAACTGAAAAATTGATTTTAATTTATGGTCTCACCACCACACAGAATTGCTTTTTAATTATGAGAGAAGACAGAGAAATGAGTAGACAGAAGTTCAATAATAATGTTTAGAAGAAGAAGATGAAATGGTATTTGTTCTATGTTTTTCAATAATCACGCAGCAGAGTCATTCCATTTTTCCAAAAAGTGGGAAATGAGTATTTGGATGATTTCAAGAATTTGAGATATTAATTGAAAAAAATTTAATAAGGGTATATTGGTAAAAGGCCATAATAAAATAAACTCAGCCTATATAATTGGGACGGATGGAGTATAAAATTCTAGATTTAAATCCTAAGAATCAAGAAATGACTCTTACTTTTTTATTTCTCGCCTCACATCAAATTATTGCAATTTAAAGATTAGTACATGTAAATCTTTGCAATTTGGGTTTTCTATGAATCAAAAGTTAGGGTTGTTGTGTAAGTTGAAGAATCAAAGCGTACATTCCTTGTAATTCGAACTTCTCATTTTTTATTTTTATTTTTTGCATTATTTATAAAATTAAGTGATTTTTTAATTAAGTAATGCTATTTATTATCATGATAATGGAACATCAATGATGTGACATTCATTATCCCTCATATCTCTCTTCTCCCTCTCTGTCATGAAAATTGACATATTAAATCTCATTATTCCATATAGACTGACACATCGCCAATATTCCATCATCATGATAATAAATAACATTATTCTTTTTAATTTTTTTTATCAAGTGGGACAATTGAATTTGATATATTCATAGTTTAAGTTGTAGTGTACCTTTTTGTTATCTCGAGTTCGTGATTCTATTTGGAAAATATATTTTTTCCTTTTTATTCAAATAAAGCGAGTTCAATATGTGGAGTGCAGATTCTTGATATTACATAGTTATGTATTCGATTTGTATTTTTTATGACAGTTCTTTTTAAAAGTAGAAGAACTTGAGCATTGTTCATAATTAAATTATAAGTTGTAGAATGTCTCACTTATGGATCAAATAGGATCTAGACTATGTTTGACCCCCATTTTTTTTTTATATAAAAACTCATTTTCAATCACACATGCTCCTATAAAATAATTTCACATGTAAATCGAAAAGTTCTTCTTCTTTTTTTAATCATACATTATCCAAAAAATCACTATTCTAAAATACATTTTTTATCAAAATCGGGCTCAAACAGCGGCTTAATAAGAAAAGATCACTTTGTTCTCGAACTGTAAGTTATTTCTGTTGGAAAATTGGTTTTGTTAGTTGGTTTGACCAAAATTTAACCAATTATTTTAATGGATCTCGTTAGTTGGACAAAATATTTCTTTGGCCAAGTGCATTCTACTCCATGAGTAGATTAATGAAATGTAATTATTTTCGCAAAACCAATTTAGGGTGAATGGAAAAATCAAGGCCAAAAGATGACCACTTGAAATTAAAATAAATTGGGATTAAAAATTGGTGGGAAATTGAAAAATGACAATCTTACATAGGAAAATTAGAAGAATAGAAACTACTTTATATTATTCAAGTTTGGGAATTGGGTTTGGGCNGAAACTACTTTATATTATTCAAGTTTGGGAATTGGGTTTGGGCCCCAAGGGGTACCAATAATCTTTGAAAGGGAAATGACATACATACTAGTAGATGTTCACGAAAATATATTTCGAATTAGAACCACCGCAAGTGTACGGTTCTTTAACAAGGAATCAAGTGGATTTTTTGAGTTCGAGTATCGTCCCACGAAGATTGATTAGTTTAATTCGTATTACATTGACCTTAATCGAAACTAGAATAGAATGACGTGTTTGTTGTGATGAAATTATAACTAAAATAATCTAATTATGCAAGGATAAATTATTTAACTAAATTAAATGCAAATAGCGTTGAATGTAATTTGAGGTTTTCGAATATATGATGAATGTACTAGGATCACAAATCCCTAAGTAATAATCTTTTTAAACTCAGTTTTACACTTTGAGACACAATTGAAATATTGACGAATCAATGCTCCTAAATTATTTAACAGTCTCTCTCGAGTAAAGTCAAACATATTCTTATATGTGACTCAACTATATCTCTATGACGAATGC
Source organism: Fraxinus platypoda (assembly GCA_903798405.1). Taxonomy (NCBI): domain Eukaryota; kingdom Viridiplantae; phylum Streptophyta; class Magnoliopsida; order Lamiales; family Oleaceae; genus Fraxinus; species Fraxinus platypoda. Next base: position 3,070 of record CAIGRT010044657.1, on the reverse strand, counting down.
GAACATACAAGAATGTACGAGTTTTTATGAACACTTAAAAATTTACATAAGGCATAGCGGTATATTTATATCCCTATCGAACTCTATGATGATTTATATAATGTCAAACATATTTCCTTCTTTTGAATGCATGAAATAAGTCACCACACTCACGCAATTACGTGCACAATAATTATGGAGAAAATAAAATCATATAAATCGTTCAAATATCAAAAACGCGTTTTTGATGTCAAGAATTGTAAAACAAGAATTTAAAATCATATTACATAGTTCATCATTCTCTAGTACAGAATTAACCTAGCCTAGTATGATGGAAAGAAGAAAATCAAAAAAATAAATGAAGAACGACATCACCAATTCGATTATTGAGTTTAATCCTCGCTTCGTAGTGTTGCTCTTCTCGTTCTTGTCTTATTTCTTATCTCAAAACCCTTATGAATCTCCTTCTTCTCATTGTGGACGGCCTTAGAGTTTTTATACGCATCCCAAGATTTGTTTTCATAAGTATTTTACTCGAATAAGGAAACCAGAATTCTCACGTCAAAAATCAACTTTGCGATCGCATAGTTAAATACTATGCAATCGCATAATAGAGCTCAAAGTGGCCTTGGAATACCCTGAATTAACCTATGCGACCGCATAGCTTCTTGTGCTATGTGACCGCATAGTATTGGTAAACTTCCACGACTTTGCGTTTTGGTCCTCTAACTCCATTTTGCATTTCTCGACCTCTTTTCCCGCTTCTTCTTCAAACAATACTTCATTCATTAGCTCAATTCGACCTAGCCATCTCCACATGTTCAATTCCTCATCCGAGTCATCTTTCGATTATCTGCATCTTGGATCTTGAACTTTATTTTCTTTCATTTTAGTCCCTTTTCATTTTGTTTCTCATAATTTCCGCCACATTGTCCTGCAAAACACAGATTTCATAGAATTAAGCTGTATTTCAACATATTTATCAACAATTGTCCATGTTTGTAGCATGAAATAAGTGTGTAAAACGCACTTATTAGTAGGTTGAGTCAAAGCCCACACACATGCACCGTCGCTATCGGTCCAGTCAGTCGGCTCGACACGGGCACGGGTCACGAGTAATGGGCTTGGGCTTCTGTCAAGTTGGAATATATTTTTAATAATTATTTTCCCAAATTTTCTGCACGTGGCATTTTCTAGAAATTGGTGGTTGACAATTGAACTACATGTCCAAACAGGTTGTGTTTGTTTGAGGAACAAGTTTTTCGGCTGTTGTATCTTTTGAATACAACCTTTCAACTTCTATATATAGGTCCCGTACCTCGGATTTTATTCATTCCAAAATCAATTCCGATTTTTCTCTCTTGTAAATTATATTCCTTCTTTTATACCCCTTAAGAATGCTCATGGGGAAAAATCGAAAAAATCCACGATAGTGAATTTTAAGAGATGGCAACAGAAATTTTTGTTTTATCTCACAACTCTGAATTTGACAAAATTCTTGAGTGAAGATGCTCCAATTGTTGAGGATGAGGAAATAGATCCTAAAAAACGAGCAACATTTAATGTATGGAGTCATAGTAACTTCTTGTACATGAACTGCATCCTTAATTGCCTAGACAACATACTATACAGCGTATATAGTTCGGGCAAGACGGTTAAATTATTGTGTGAATCATTGGAAAAGAAGTATAAAACGGAATTTACCGGATTGAAGAAATTCGTTGTAGATAAATTCCTAGACTTCAAAATGGTAGATTCTAAAACAGTGATAAATCATGTCCAGAAGGTATGAAGCTCTGTAAGTCGTTTTAGGTTGCTGCGATTATCAAAAAATTTCTACCAATGTGAAAAATTTTCAAGAACTACCTAAAACATACACTCAAGGAAATCGGACTTGAAGATTTGATTGTAAGATTGAGAATTGAGGAAGATAATCGAAATTCTGAAAAGAAATTTGGAAAGCTGCAAATGGAGGCTAAAGTCAATTTGATGGAGCCAAATACTAACAAGAAAATGAAGCACTCGGGTAATGGCAAACAAAAGAGCAAGGCCAAGAAATTAAAAGGAGATTGCTATAACTGCGGTAAGTCTGGTTACATCGCAAAGGACTGACGACAGAAAAAGCAAAAAAAAACAAAAAAAAAAAAGGACCAAGTACACTTGACCGAGGAAGACAAATTGGTAAACAGTGTGTCTGAACTAATACTCTTAGCTATTGTATTTGAAGCAAACATGGTGGACAATCCGAGAGAATGGTTCGTAAACACTGACGCCACTAGTCAAGTTTGTGTTGATAAGAAGATGTTTTCATCTTAAACTCCTATCAATAGACGACAACTATTTATGGGCTACTCGGCAACATCAAAAGTTGTTGGTCTATGTAAAGTAGTGTTGGAAATGATATCGGGGAAAGAAGTAACCCTAATCAATGTATTGTATGTTTCCGATATTCGCAAAAACTTGGTATCTGGAGCTTTATTAAGCAAAAACAGGTTTAGACTAGTATTTGAGTCTGACAAGTTTGTACAATTGTACACACCAAAAATGGCATGTTTGTGGGCNAAAGTTGTTGGTCTAGGTAAAGTGGTGCTGAAGATGACATCAAGGAAAGAAGTAACACTCATCGATGTGCTGCACGTTCCCGATATTCACAAGAACTTTATATCTGGAGCTTTGTTAAGCAAGAGTGACTTTAGGCTAGTATTTGAATCTTACAAGTTTGTACTCACCAAAAATGGCATGTTTGTAGGCAAAGGGTACTTAGCCAATGGGCTATTCAACATGAATGCAATGCCCGTACTTCGTGATTTTGATATTAATAAAAATAAATCTTCTACTTACTTGATTGATTGAGTCTTCTAACTTATGGCATGATATGTTATGACATGTTAATGTTAATGTTAATACTTTAAGTAAATTAGTAAGTTTAGAATTATTACCTTCTATTTTTTTTATCAAAATCATCGGTGCGAAACATGTGTAGAGGCTAAATTAGCCAAAACACTGTTTCATTCAGTTGAAATGAACTTGAATCCTTTAGAACTAATTCATATTTGTGATTTAAAATTTGTGCAAACTAGAGAAGGTAAAA
>CAIGRT010044646.1:0-21841 GCA_903798405.1 Fraxinus platypoda | reverse complement strand
ATCAAAATTCCTTGCAACCAGTTTATTGTTACAATTTAATATTTTATGCAAGCTTGTCGATCTACATTAAATTTCATCAATTGTATTCAATTCGGCGGTAAAAACTTTTCATATAATGTGAAAAAAATTGGAGTCATCTATTTCTTTCTTCAAAATTGAGATGAACCTATGTTGACGATATATAAAAAAATATTTTCAATATTGAGAGCCTGTTTGGTGCACCTTAAANCCAGTTTATTGTTACAATTTAATATTTTATGCAAGCTTGTCGATCTACATTAAATTTCATCAATTGTATTCAATTCGGCGGTAAAAACTTTTCATATAATGTGAAAAAAATTGGAGTCATCTATTTCTTTCTTCAAAATTGAGATGAACCTATGTTGACGATATATAAAAAAATATTTTCAATATTGAGAGCCTGTTTGGTGCACCTTAAAATTAGAGAATGCATTTTTTTGAAGTGATGTGATAGGAAATATGTGGTTGAAAAAGAAGGAAAAATTATTGATGTGATGAAAAATATTATTTTATTGAAAAATGTGTGGTTGAAATTGAGTAGAAGAATGAAAATGAATAATGTGGATCAAACAGGGGCTGAATATCACAAACCAGTCACAGTTTCTTTACTTTTTTTATTTGTTAACCATCTCGACTTAAATATTTTCTATATGCAATGACGAACGAAATCGAACGTATAATAAATATTTTAGAACAATATAGCCTTGTCTGGGAGAAATTCTCAAACTAATTACAATTGATTTTTCAACTGTTACCCAGCATTGCTGTAGCCATTTTTGACTAATCCTCTCTAATGTGGCCCCCACATGTTGACTGTAACAGTCATTTTCTTGCTTGGCAACGGCTGAAACTCTAATCTTCAGCTGCACCATAAATGCACATAAACTAATGCAAGAAATGGAAAAAGTCAGAAAAATATCACAATCATTTCTTTAATTATAATTTATATTTTTCTTTTGCGTACTTTTACTATTTGAAGTTAAAAAGAAATGGTACGTTTCATTGCGAGCATGAAATTTGTATGAAAAAATAAATTTTAAATAAATGAATTGCCTAAATTTATTTGTATGAAAATTATTGATTAAATGTGTTTAATTGATTTAGTTTTCAATCTAAATTTTTTTATACTTGTCCATTTTTTATTGATAGGTAGATAAGAAAGAATTGATAGATGGGAGAGAAATGTAGAATGAATTATCTGGAAAATAAAAATCACTACTCCCTAAATAAAATATTTTTCATATTTTTTAGAAAAATATGATTACATGATCAAAAGTTAAAAAATGAATATTTTTCATGAAAAAATTTGTCAATCAAATATAAAAAAAAGTAAAGAGTTTTGGTGGAAAAAATAATATTTTTAATGAAAAACACACACTAATAATAAAATAGCTAAAATAAACCCAATATGTGTATCCACGTGGCAGTGGAAAGGGTATATTAGTAAAATTGACTTCTCACCTCAGCCGCAGGCAACAATTTTCCACCTAGCAATTCTGCCACAGAGAATAATATCCCTAACTCCAGAGTTTCTAGTGAGAGAAAAAGAAAGATAGAGAGAGAAAGCTCAGAAGATCCCTGGCACTTTGAATTTTCTCTCCCCAGGTAAAATTTCAATTCCTAATCCGCGAATCTTAAGGTACAGATCTTATTGAACAATAAGAATCTTTCAAATTATATTAAAATTGCATTGAAAGTTTTAAGTTTGTGTTCAATCAAGGAATGCCGCTTTGCTTTTTAAATTTTTTTCGCCTTTTGGTTAAATTTGTGACCGAGAATGTGTAAAAGAAATTTAGGAGATAAAATTAGTTGAATTTTAAATCTTGTTTGAACCGCTTCGTTTCAATTGAAATTCCGATTGAGCTGATTATTATTGATATGTTTATTGAAAGTAAATCGTGTGCAAGTTTTTGTAGTTTTTGATTTTAAATTTTTGTAGTTTTTGATTGTAAACCTATGTTTTGTTTTTGCTAAAAATCAGATTTTTAGTAGATTTTGATAGAAGTTGTTGGTCATGTGAGATTAAAATTAATTGATGACTTTGAGTTACATTTTTATCAACTTATTTGATAACAGAGCTTGAAATTATAGCTCACACACTGTAAGATGATGGATTAATCTATTTGTACAACCATGGATGACAATTTGGATGACTGTTTGTTGGCAAAAAACTAGTGGCTGCAAAAACAAGTTAGACGTGGAAACTGTCCAACGAGGAAATGCCATGTGGCATGTTGTAAACCAAATTGTAACACATGATTGTACACCAAGCATGATTCGTACGACGATTGAGCTTGGGTTCTTAAAATTTTAGTTTTGTATACGTGAAATTATGTGTTTATACGAGTATGTTTGTGTACGGATCAGTATTAAGAATGTACATTCTGGTCTCCGCAATGCCAGGTCTGTGAGCAAGCAGCAGCATTATGACGACATCTTCTGTTCATAGCCTCACTGGTAATTTCATTGAAATTTTTGTAATGTTTTTTCGGGTGTGTGTCTGTTTGGGGGAGGGGGTGCTTAATTTGATTGCCATTTTTCATCTACTTTGGGGTAATGAACGTGTTAGATTGAAGGACCCTGAATAGTTTAATGATTATTGACGTGTACATAACTTCTAGTTGGTGATATGATAGTGTTTGATTGCAAGCAATAAACACGAGTCCTACAAAGAAATTCGAGTAATCATCTGTATGAATTTATTAACTAAAAAAACCTATTTCAGAAGGAAGAGCATGGGGCTCCTCTTATTTTCCCAATTTTTTAATTATTTCAATATTTTATAAGGAGTCGGTTTCATTACGAAGTTTGTTTCTTTGGAAAATAACCTCTTTTCATGAGTTTCTCGTGTCCACGGTGCACACCTCTATGGTGTTTTATACTTCCGTTCTATATCTTTGTGGTTCACATCTAACATACATAATGTGCTTAGGATGCCTTGCTCATGCCCGTTGGTTATGTTGATTAATTTAAGAAATTTTGGCATTTTGTTCCAACGATCTTTTTTGCACTCTTGATATGCAAATTCCATGGTTATTTTGCTTAAATGGAATTGCACTCTTATCAGAAAGAGATCTTGCAGAGACATTATTAACCCGGTCTCCATAAGTCATATTGTACAAGTGCTTGTTGTGTCATTGGATGATAGGTTGTTTCTTGTGATGTTGTGCACAAGTGCAGTGAATTTGACTCTTTCAAGCACTGCAGCTTCTCTATCTTACATGGATTGTCTCAAATAAATTCTTCTGAAATTGCAAGAGACGTACTTTGGAGCAGTAAACTTATGATGCATTGGGTGTAAGTTTGTAACAATTGCGTGTTACAAGTGTTCATTCATAAAATGAGTATTTGGACCAGTTCTTCAGGCTTTATTAAAGCAGATATGATGCTGCAGGAAATCATGCTTTCAGTGGGCGGGTTTTCAATTCTGTTGTCAATTCTAAGTTCTGGATAGACTGCTTCAAATTATCATTTATCTTGATTGCTTGTTTAACTGCAAACAGATGTTGGAGTACCGGCTCAAAGCCAGGAACAGAAAACTGGCAGTAAAAATTATCCATTTACACTTGCATCTGGATAATTATAGAAATAGATCTGCTCACTAAAAATAGGTTTAAGACTGATTAATCTATCGTTACAAAACTCAGATTTTTGTTTATAACTTTATATGGAGGAAATAGTTTAATGAAATAAATAGCGTTTTTGGAGTACAATATTGATTGCTAGTGTGTTATATCTTATGCACCAGTTATTGTATCTTGATCTGATGCTAAGTGTGTATCATGAGCATCAGTTTATTGATGAGAGAACTAAAGATACAATGGTTCGAATTGCAAGGATATGTATGGATGAGTGTTGGCAACCAATGGCGAATCTTTTCTTTTAGTACTACTTGCAAACTGAACTGCTCTATGCAAATACAATGGGACAAGTATTAACTATAAATGGCACAAAATTGGGTTTGGTGAAGTAGTTATGTTTTGCCATCGCTTTTTATCCAGAATTTTAATGCCCTCAGCCTCTAACGTTTAGAAGAAAATATTGCGGCTTTGATTGTGATAATTCAGTCATGTAGGTGGTTTTCTGAAAGCTCTTTTGCTTCTAACATTATTGGACGACTTCATGGGGTTTACGTTGTTATCTGACACTGGATTTGCGTTGTTTATTTATTGTGCTCTTATCAAGTCTCTTGTTTTACTGGTTAGTTCTATACCTAAAAACTACATGTTTAAATTTTAAATCGAATATTGACTTTCAGATAGCGAGGCTGATGAGCAACAAAAACACACTGAGCCGCAAATCCAGTCATCTTTGGATACTGGGATCACTCATCCTGGCATTACATCACCAAATATGCATTATGCATCACCTGCCCTTGGACTTGGAAATGCTATGGTATTCTTTCAAGCGATGAATTGTTCTTATATTATTGCAATACTGCAAACACCTTGCTACCTTGCCGAAGATTTAAAAGCTTCAGGATCTGATTTGACACACAAAATCATCTGTTTTTGAGTCTTTTCCTAAATAATATGTCTTTGTTGTTCCGCTGCGTAGAAGACCTAAACATTTCCTCGCATGGTGGCTGTTTTGTCAATACGATTTAGCTTGAAAGACCATGGAACTGCTACCCCTTAAAAAACTCTAGTTCTCATAAAATAATGATTATCGCTAATCTGTATTTAACAAGAATGGAATGAAGAAAGTGAAAACAGTCTAATGTTTGGCGAAGTAATTTGTGTGCAACACTAAATGGTATGAAATTAACCACAAAAGATTGAAGGTTCGGCTGTGACATTATTTTTCCTCACAGACCTATTTTATCTGATCTTCTGACGCTGAAATGCAGATATTTTTGACATACATGTAAGTATTAATGATTACTTTTTCTCATTTTTCATCACTTTTATTGAAATATAATATGTTGCAGGCACAAACAGCTTACCCATATCGAGATCCTTACTACCGAAGTATCTTTGCTCCCTATGACGCACAGCCTTATCCTTCACAACCTTATCCATCCCAACCTATGGTATTCCCACGTAATACCCTCATAGTAATGGAATTTTCCTGTAGATTTGAACTTACAACTCTTTCTCGATTCAGGTCCACCTTCAGTTGATGGGAATTCAGCAAGCCGGTGTTCCTTTGCCTTCTGACGCTGTTGAGGAGCCTGTCTTTGTCAATGCAAAACAATACCATGGCATAATGCGACGTCGGCAATCCCGCGCAAAAGCTGAGTCAGAGAATAAAGCTGCCAAGTCTCGGAAGGTATTGCATGGAGTTGTTTACTTCTATTCTAGATCAATTTATTATTCGAATTCACTGTTGCAAAACATTGTTAATTTATCGGTGTCCTCGATTCTTATACTCCATTTTCTTTTGCTTACATATCATAACTCGGGAGGTTTATAAAGCTTGGATAGTTAGATCCTTCATGTTTTTCTCTTGAAATTAGCTTAAACATGAAACTTGAGGGATCCAGAAAATATTCTCTAGAACACCTAGGCAAAAGCTCAGATGCACTGCTAGGATCTTGAGGTCTTTGTTAAGATATATACTATAGTCTTTTCTGGGAGGCCATATCTTTCAGCTCTTAACTTTAGAGCTTGCCATCCGACTGATTTTGCAGCCCTACTTGCATGAATCTCGACATTTGCATGCATTGAAAAGAGCTCGGGGAATGGGGGGTCGTTTTCAGAAGAAGAGTGAGAACCAGCAGAAAGAGATGGATTCAGGGGATAAATCGGCCAACATCAATCTAAACCTGGAAAAAAATTATCTCGCTTCCTCAGAAAGTGCCTCGTGATGGTTTGATTAACGCTGTGTTGTCGTAATTTAGCTTTCTATGTACAAATTCAGTTATAGGTTCATTGTAGGGAGTTGCAGTACTGTTGCAGGTGGTGAATTTTCGAAGTGCAGTAGCAGTTTTCTTCTCAAGTCAGGGTTTAACTTATGCACTCTCCCATACATAGTGATAACGGAGTTGCTGTTTCCTTTTGCAATCGAAGTTTGGCTACTTGAGAATTTATCAATAAATTTAGAGAGAATCTATGATTATATTCTGTTTTCCCAAGAAAATAAAATAAGGTGATGTGAAGCATAATGGTTCCTACTTGTTATATTCTGAATGAGATTGATGCTTAGTCGACCAAGTGTCTGGTTAACTTTTGCACGAAAAACCAGTCTTCAAGAAGCAAGTCTGTCTACCAGGTGATGTCGCCGATCCTATGAGAAGGAGCACAACATCGCCCGAGGCCGACTAAGCCCATGGACCACTCGAACTTGGTCATGTCGCACGTTTTGGTGTCATAATGGCCATGTTTTTAGAAAACACCATTTTCTATATTCACTATGTATTTTTAGGAATGGATAAGGACGTGCGTCCCTCCGTACATAACAACACCCGTGTCACATTAGCAACACGAGCCTCTATATAGAGAATGAACGCCCTAATTATTTTCAACTTCACATCCCTGTATATCTTTCTAGGTTTTACATTTCATCGAACTTGATCGTTGAACTGGCAATGCGGCTATAGTGCAGCCACTTCTTTCAAGTATCGGAGCAACCTTGCACAGGAGGGTTTGCTCAAACAGGCATCAATACACGAGTACAAAGGGGTTGTTTGCCAAATGCTTTTTAAAAGTTGATGTCGAGCTTGTTTGGTACAATTCAAAATCAAATTAAAATTGAAAATATAGTCGTTATTTGGTCACACTCGTCTAATGAAAGTCAACCATAACGGTTAATTTTTCAATTTTAATCCGATTTTAATCTCTACCGAACACGTCCGAAATGTTGGTTGAAAAGTTTTGATCCCATTAAATACGTGGTTAAAATTAAATATTGATTTCAACTTTTTAAGCTCTTTCAAATAAGTAACAAGTGCAAATATGTTACACACGCGCACACATGATATGTCAATTATATCCCAATCAAAGGAAGGATTGGTTACTAAAAATTTCAAGCCACCGCAATTACCTCATTATTATTTTTTTATGTTATCTGAACTCCAAAGTTATCTAAATTCTAACCTTAAATCATTTCCATTTTGCCTAAAATTCATATGTTGTTTGGATTGGTCTCTTGAGATTCTTCATAATCCTTTCTTGACCCTGTTATTTGAAAGGGAAATTGGGTTGTTGTTGTTGGTCCGTGCATGGACTAGAAAAGGACATGTAATTTTTGTCCGAAACCTTATGACCAATTACACATACCTACAAACATCTTTAAATATTTCATTTTTCGAGCGTTTTAAGATATTTTAGTTTTTTTTCGTCTCATAAATAACATAAAGTTACTTATTTTAAGAGTCATCACGAATCAATAAAACATTACACATGATTCTGGATGACGATGAAACATGAGATATACATGTTGTTTCTTTTACTTTTTAAATTAATTAAATTTTTTTTTTTTTTGGTATATACGTGCGTTAATTAAAGATCAGGTCTTATGTCCCTTCCTAAGTCTTTCTTTCTTTTTATTTGTATAAAAATTACTGCCCTCTCGTGATATTTTGAATTTGAAAAAAAAGGTTCACACCCTAAAAAAAATTTACTAACAAAAAGTAATTTTTCAGTTGATACTTTATCTCAGCCAAACATACACTAAATGACTAAATACAGGTTTAGGGAATGGTGGATCTCTTACCTTCACAGCTCCTGCAAAGAGGAAATTATGACGGACCCCTAGAAATAATTTTGCCTGCAGGTCCCACATTCATGACTATTTCCAATTGATATATATATTTTATATGTAAGCAATGAAAAGCTAGATTTTTGTTTGTTTACGTATATATCGTATCTATGTCCTTATGTATTTATCATTATGAGATGTTGGCATCAGTCTTACATTTTTTTTTTCTCTATGGACCAAGAAAAATCTCACTATCCATCTATACATCCATCAATTTATATATCTAGTCATTGTTTGGTGGGAATTAAAATCGAATATTTGATAAAATGTGTGGTTGAAAAGTTGTGAATCCCATAAAATTTGTAGTTAAAATTAATTGTTGACTTTGATTTGAATTAAAATTAAGGTCCTATTTATTTCAGATTAAAATCAGATTTTAATTTAAGTCAAAGTCAAACAATCAATATTGACTACATCTTTTATGGGTCCCACAACTTTTCAACAACACATTTCAAAAATCTATATGACAATCTATTAAAAATCTAATTTTAATCCCCACCAAACACCCACTAAGATTTTAATCTCTACTAGACAAGGGTCTACTTTCTTCCGAAACGAAGTGTTGACTTGAGTCCTACATTTTGTGACATGCCCATGGATTGAGGAGAAAAAGGTCTTGAGTCTTGACCCGTACGTACATACATACATGAACAAATACATACACATATACATAAACAAGGAGCTGAGGGAGGGAGATGTAAAATGGAAGCTAAGAAGTGGATTTGAATAAAGAGACGTGCATGATGGGTGGTTGGAGGAGGCTGAGCACACACTTTTAATGCATGACAAAACAGGGACACCACTCAAAAGCTTTTGGGGCTGGAAAGAGACCTCCACTTTAGTTTAATTTTGCAAAATCAAGCAATGCTATGTTGGAACATACGTGCCTCTGTGGACCTGCCGCACCATTGATACGTTATACTTTTTTTTCTCAAAGAAGATGCTGCAATAAAATAGAAAATGACTTGGACACAAATTCGGTACTAACTATATCGGACCGTGTAGGGCTAAGCCCGCTGATATCATGAATCGTTAATAGACGATCGGGCCTCTTATATGATAGCTTGTTGGGCTTGGTGAACTTGGCTATCTGGTATGCGCGAGTTTATTTGTTACGACTCTAGCACATTTTGACACCTTTCGTAAAAGTATAAAACGTTTCATCGACATGCGTAGTATTTGGGGGGAGGCAAACAGACACCGAGTGAATCTGTGTATATATTGAGCCCCACCGATATCCTTGTGGATCTTGTTTTTGTGTATATGCTTTGGATGCTTAATTTTCAACCCTTTAGGCCAAATGTCAACCTTATGAAATCTAAAAGTCAATTGCTTTTCACCTCTCTCTCTTTCTTCCTCGGATTCTTTCTAGTGAAGGATTGATAGTGGTGGGGAACACTTTCAATTCAGACAAAAGTTAATTAGGTTGTTGCCTGTCGACCTTTTATATATTAGGGTTTTTAGGTCTTATCTCTAAGGCTAAATCCTTTAACAACACAATATAAAACAAAGAAGATTTGTCTTGTGAGGAGACTTGAGATTAAAGCCTCTTAACCAACATTGTTTCTTCCTAATGTGGCATGTTAGAATCATATCAATAGGACCCTAATTAATGAAATTTTTGTGATGCTACTTAGCTTCTATTGAAAGATAAAAATACAATAGCGTAAAGTGAAACGGATAAAATTTTTAACTTAATTTTCTATTTTAGTTCAATATGGTATAGTGCAATTCAATGTATGAAACACGACTGTGAAATCTTACAAGAGAATATACACGCAAACACAATGTGTCGTTCGTAACGTTTTTGAGAGTCCCGGTATTTGAATATATTTATTATTTTGTTATAAAATAACAATCTGATGCAATTTTTAATTTTAAAAAGTAGAGTGTAAAAATTATTTTCGTAAATTTATTTATCGTTCAAGCCGAAAGGGTACGATTATTTCGTGATGTCTCTCCCGGGAAATTGAAATATTTCTAACTAAAGTCTAATAATATGACCTATTTTTGTTAGCAAAGTGTGGGAGTTTTTATTATTATTATTATTATTTTATTTTTTATTTTTGTGCTAGTATCTCAATTTTCCCACACTTTAGTACATCTGTCACATCACTTCGTCAGACATTATTAATTAATTGATAATCACCAATGATCATTAAAAGCAAAATTGTTTTAACGAATAATTTAAATACTTATGGCATGTCCCCATAAGTTAATAGTTTGTTTGAGAATATTAATTTTAAACATCCAATCCCTCGTACTTAAGACAAATCAAAATGCTTTTACTTTTAATTTCATCACTTACGAGATTTTTTGCTCGTAAAAAAAAAAACATATTAATAATAATTTCGAAATTGTAACCAAACGCCTTCCATTGGTTTGTATCCGATTCATAACTAGAAAGTTTCTCAAAACCTTTCCAAGCCGAGGTTAACATCTCATAAATAAAAAGTGCCAGAAATCTGATATCATACTGAATTGAGTTTCATTTAAAAATGTTATTTTCGTTAAGATTTAGTTCGAAATTAATCAGTCAGACGTATGGAAATTTTACCTCGGAAAATTAATCCGGAGTAGAAAATGTGTTAATATCATGCTTAATGACTATTTTAATCAGATCCAACAATTGAATTAATTAGTGCCTAAAGCGTAATAATGATATCATGTTGAGGGGAGCATGCATGTTTTCAAATTAAAAATTAATTAGGGGTTCTACGAATTCTTTAGTGCATGTAATTGCTGTCTTTGTCTTGTTTTATTCCTGCCAAGCATCATAATTAATTTTTGCATGGATTTTGAAGGTCACTTTTCAAATTCTTGTAATGCATCATTATTTATTATTATCTATAAATTTATGAAAGAATGAATTTTTTGAAGTAATATTTACAAGTTCTTCACTGGTAAATTATCTATAAATTTATGAAAGAATGAATTTCTTCCCCAAATTTATCGTCGAGTATTAGGGATTGTATGGAAGATTTGTTTGAAATTATTTCCAACTACACATTTATAGGACTCATAATTTTTTTTCTATTTTTTAAACACACATTCTAAAAAAATCATTTTTTACTTGAAAAAATCTTTTATACACGTGTACCCATTATTGTAATACTTTCACCATTCTAATTAGCTCATGTTTAAGCCTCATTCTTTAAAAACTTATTTTCAATCACATATTATCCCATTAAAAAATATCGTAAGTTATACAATTTCAAAATATCACTATTATAAAATATATTTTTTCAAAAAGTAATGCTACTCATAGTCGCGGTTGCAGTAGCCATCATATGTGTCACTTTGTTATTAATGCATTAGCTTATAATTTGAGATAACAAAATTACATGAAATTAATGTCAAAAATAACAAGTTGCCGCATAAAATATCACGCATGGTGACTATTGTAGTCGTCCACTACAAATAGCATCATACTTTTCCATAATATGTCAGCTCAAAGAGTTAATTGTCCTTATGGTCACTGAACATATGTCCGTGTTTTCGATTGCTCATTGAAACTTAAGATGTCTAGTTTTGACTACTAAATTTATTCAAACGTTGAACGTTCCTCACAGAAACTTCAATTTTAAACCCTTAACGAAATTAATGACGTGACTAACGGAATGCATATGTGGCGCTTCTCATGCCGTTAACAAATTATCACGTATTCAATTGCTCGCTAAATTTTAAAAAAGTCTTCAATTGCTCTAAATTTTGAAAAACGATTTCGATTGCTCATTGAACTTTGAGGTGGTCGAATTTTGGCCACTAAATCTATAAAAATTGACGTCGGCCAGTTGTTCATTCAAAAATGTGTACTGCAAGCACACGTGTCATGTAAAAGTAATAAAGTGGACAAGTGAGTCCGATTAGTCGATCCCACGAGAAACACAATCCATCATCTGTTGAACCCATGAGTTCGTTAATATATTTTTATAGAATTTTAAGATATTTTCATCATTTGAAAATACACGACCATTTAATTAAATTTATTGTGTGTTTCGTTGCAAAATCCATTTAATTAATTTATTGTGTGTTTTATTATAAAAATCCTAATTTTGATTAGTTATCTATTTCACCGTCAAAATTCATTTAATTAAATTTATCGTGTGTTTCGTTGCAAAATTTAAATTTCATTTAAATTTAATTTTAACAATGAAACACATAATAAATTTGAATTTTTAAAATGATGAAAACAATTTAAAATTCTACAAAAATATGTTAAGATTAAATTTATTATTGTGTAATTGAATAATCATTTATCGTGAAATCGGCAAAGTGAACTCGCTCGTTTACTTTATTACTTTTACGTTATCCATGTGTTTGCTTTACACATTTTTTTATGAACAACATGCTGATGTTATTTTTATAAGTTTAGTGCCAAAAATTCAACTACCTCAAAGTTCGGTGAGTAATCAAAGACGTTTTTCAAAATTTAGTGAGCAATCGAAAACGTTTTTTTAAAGTTAAGTGAATAATCAAAGACGTGACAATTTGACACCACATGTGCATTTTATTAGTTAAGTCATTAATTCAGTTAAAGGTTTAAAACGAATGTTATGTCGTGAGTAACGTTAAATGTTTGAATAAATTTAATGGCCAAACTCCATATTTTAAACTTCAAAAAAACAAACAAAGAAACGGACAGAATTTCAGTGACCATTGGGACATTTAACAGCTCAAACAAACAGTTAGCCTCTGTTTGGTATCCATTCTTTTTTTCATTCTCATTCTTCTACTAATTTTCAACCACACATTCATCAATAAAATAATATTTTTCATCACATCAATAACTTTTCCTTCATTTTCAACCACAAAAAAAGTGTGATTTGACACAAAGAATGCATTTTTTTCTAGAATAATGGTTACCAAACGGTGCCTAAATATTTTTTAGTTATANAAGAATGCATTTTTTTCTAGAATAATGGTTACCAAACGGTGCCTTAATATTTATTTTAGTTTACTCATTTTCTTTGAAGTTCTCGAAATTGCTGTCTAAAATACAGACAAGGAGACCCTCTCTCTCTCTACATTTCACTTTCCATACCAACTGAGCTCTCTCTTTTCTTCTTGGCTTCACCATATCACAATCTTGATGAGTGAGAGAGGAAGAGAGCCTCTCTGCCTGTTCATGCAACATCTACAAACTCTTTAACAAACACAAACACGCAGAGTTTTGGAGGGGGGGGTTTTCTGAATGGCACTTTTGATGCACAGAGAGAGCAATAGTTGCGGAAGTTACAGTAAACAGCAAATGGATGCTAGTAAGTATGTGAGGTACACACCAGAGCAAGTGGAAGCCCTGGAGAGAGTCTACGCAGAATGCCCGAAACCGACTTCTTTGAGAAGGCAACAGCTCATTAGAGAGTGTCCCATTCTTTGTAACATTGAACCTAAACAGATCAAAGTCTGGTTTCAAAACCGCAGGTATTTATTTATCCAAAAATCACTAGCTCATTAAGGCCTTTTTTTTACTTTATCTCTGGTGTTTATGAGGTGTATTCCAGGTGTCTAATGTTTTTCGTTGAATCCAAGTTTTGTTATTTTCCCAATCTTTTGTATCTCTTTACCTTTTTGTAGATTCAGAAATAACTATTCTGAATACAAGCTTTCTGTAATTTTTTTTACAGGAAAAAGATTTACTTTCTTAATAATGTCTCTTATCCTTTTGAACTCCATTTTTTTTTTTTTTTGGGAACAAGAAAAGCCTAAAAGGGCACTTTTCAGTTCTTGCCTTAAGACTGGAAGTGGCTGTGTATTAAATGTATTTTTCGGTTAGATTGTTCAAAGAATTTGATCAACACTTAGCTTTGGATTTGCTTTCCCTTTTTGGTGAAGTTATTTTTCTTTACTATTGAAGGCCTGAAGTTTGCATAGAATGTTGAGAATGCACATGAAATTTTTCTGTCAAAAAATGCAGTTTGATAAGGTTGGTTTGCTGCATTTTTTTTATGTATATAGTTAAATTTATTATTGAACATTTCTATTTCTTTATTATTCTATTCTCTAATATGCAAAATTATATTGTGATGACCAAAACGTGTAATTTAATTATTTCACTTGTTTTTGTCTGTCTTCATCATCCAGGTGTCTTTATGTTACTTAACATGTTCTTGATTTTGGTTTTGGTTTCAGTGACTTCCTAACTTCTACTTGATTTAAAGCTTGGGGGTTCTTGTTGATTTTATCTAATAAAATGCTAACAATTTTCATTTGCTGCACCGAATCAAGTTACTTCATATTCTGTCAGTAGCCTTCCTTCAAAGTATGATATCAAATTTGTTACCTCAACTCTATGGCAGCTTTTTGATATGAGCAAAGTGGTTGAAAAGATTATGTGACATTTATAAGTTCATTGTCATGATATGGATCCAGTTTTTACCTCACTCTACAAACCTAAAAGGCGATGTGTTCTTTTAAGATTATCATAAATTGTTCTTCTGGTCACTAGTTGAATCGTCTCCTTGAGATGAAAAAGAATAGTCTAAGAACTGAATTATTGAAAGCGATCGATTAGAAAAACTACTAAAAATTTTCTTTTGTAGATGCCGTGAAAAGCAGAGGAAGGAAGCGTCTCGTCTCCAGACTGTTAACAGGAAGTTGAGTGCCATGAACAAGCTGTTGATGGAAGAGAATGACCGCCTTCAGAAGCAGGTCTCACAGCTGGTTTATGAAAATGGTTATATGCGCCAACAATTGCACACAGTGAGTTTTCTTATTTTATTAGCCTACTAGGAATTCTGGTTTGAGCTAAGTATAATTTTTTCTCGCATCCTTGAATAATGCTTCATGTTTTCGTTGAATTTCCTTGAATAAATCAGCAATTATCTGTGACTACCAAATCTTATTCTTCTCCTTCATTTTTTTTTTGTCCTTGTTTATTTTGCAATGAATCTCACTTTTATTGTTTGTAATAGGTAAGTGCACCGACCACTGATACTAGCTGTGAATCTGTCGTCATGAGTGGTCAACAACAACAGAAAAACATAGCACCTCAGCATCCAGAAAGGGATGCTAATAGCCCATCTGGGTAATTGACGATGATTCCTTTTCCAATCTGAACAGCACACCATTAGTATTTTGGGTTGTTGGTCTAAACACTTTCTAACTGAAGCTTGCTTTTTTTTTTTTCGTTCGTATCTCAGTCTTCTTGCTATAGCTGAGGAGACCCTGGCAGAGTTCCTTGGAAAGGCTACTGGAACTGCTGTCGACTGGGTCCAAATGATAGGGATGAAGGTATATATTTAAATTCCTTGTGGTGATTCTGATTCTCTTTTCAGATGCTTATTTGGATTAACATCGTGTGCCTTGAACTGAAACTTTTTTATTTTCTTGTAGCCTGGTCCGGATTCTATTGGCATTGTTGCTGTTTCACGCAACTGTAGTGGGGTAGCAGCAAGAGCCTGCGGTCTCGTGAGTCTCGAACCGAGTAAGGTAATATTGTCTGTTCTGCCATTTTTTGTTTGTTATAAATGTCAAGATTTGTGCTTTAACATTTTTTGTTCCATTAAAACTCTAGAAACTTTTTTACGCAGGTCGCTGAGATTCTAAAAGATCGTCTTTCTTGGTTTCGCGATTGCCGTTGCCTTGATGTAGTGAGCGTGATTCCTACAGGAAATGGAGGGACTATAGAGCTCATATATATGCAGGTTAAAGTCTTTGCATAAAATTCTATCCTTGAACTTGGAATTTATTAGCTTCTAGCAGTGTGTGTAATTGGTTTTCTATGTGTTTTTTTCTTAGACTTATGCACCAACAACATTGGCATCGGCTCGTGACTTTTGGACATTGAGATATACTACAAGTTTGGAAGATGGAAGTCTTGTGGTGAGCACAATTCTGAAAAATTCTACTACTAAATTCGTAGTTGCTACTAGAAAGCTGTATGTTTAACCATGCAACTGCAAGAGAGAATGAATGAAAGCTAAAACTTGCTGACAGTGGCTGAAGTGAATTGGGTTCTGTAACGACTCGGGTCTTGTGTCCAGGCCGTTACATATACGTATTGTTCGCTCTACGATAGCTTAAACCCATCTTACCCTTCACGACTAATTGGTATCAAGATTCAGTTTAAGTCTTTCATAAGAAAGAAGTCTTTGGTTTGAATACTAGGGACGTGATAAAAAGTTAGGGATAAGATGATTGACTCTCCCAGAGCGGATTATACGTGTGATATAACGGCTTGGGCACGAGGCCCTGGCCACTACCCGACTTCCATGCCATTAACTTATGTACTGTCCCGAAAGAGCCAATTGCTCAATTGATACCAAAATTCAATTTAAGTCTTTCATAAGGCAGAGATCTTGGGTTTGAATCGGACGCGATAGAAATCCGTGATGGGTAAGATGTGCTAGACTCTCCAATAGTGGATGGTATGTAAGTTAACAGCTTGGGCATAGAAACCGAGTCCTTACAAGTTTCATTTGGTACGGAAGTTAACAGTTTGAGCATAAGAATTGAGTCCTTACACGTTCCCTTCAAAGGAGACTTCCTTGTGTAAAATTTCTTTAGCTATACACTTTTGGTATATTTAGTAAGATGGAATAGACGGCATCTGACCATCAATTGGGTATCATTTTTTAACCCAGTAAATGTTAATTTGCAGATATGCGAGAGGTCTTTAACATCTTCCAGTGGTGCCCCAACAGGGCCTACAGCTCCATGCTTTGTAAGAGCTGAAATGCTACCTAGTGGCTGCCTGATACGTCCTTGTGAGGGTGGTGGCTCCATCGTTCACATTGTTGATCATTTTGACTTGGATGTGAGAAATAAATTCATCTAGTTTTTTGTTTTTTACGTAATATTTCTTTCTCCTAATTCCTAATATATCTGTTGTTTTTTTATACAGGCGTGGAGTGTTCCTGAAGTTCTAAGGCCACTTTATGAATCTTCTAAAATCCTTGCACAGAAGATGACTATGGCAGTAAGAATTTCTTTGTTCTGCGCGTTGTTTGCTTAGCTTTGTGCCATCTTGGATACTAAATATATTCTCTATTTTGCATTCAGGCCTTGCGACACATAAGACAGATTGCGCAAGAAACCAATGGAGAAATTCAATGCAGTGGCGGTCGCCAGCCTGCTGTTCTGAGGGCATTGAGTCAAAGATTATGTAGGTGAGAAATCTTGGAATGTGTTTTAAAACATTATGGATATCATCAATTTAAAAAGATAAAAAGGGAACCTAAATATTGTCCAAAGTATTCTTTCAAGACGAGGGGGGTACTTTGGTGTCACCGCACTGGTAATATACACACTTATTCCCTTTTTCCTGTTGAAGTAGTTATCTATTGTACAGGTATTTCATATATAATTCTGATGTAGCTTTGAAAGGTTTCCATTTACTTGTTTTTTGACGTTTCACAATTTTGGGACTGTATCAGGGGATTTAATGATGCTGTTAATGGGTTTGTTGATGATGGTTGGTCGATCCTGGGTGGTGATGGGGTGGAAGATGTAACCATTGCCATAAATTCATCTCCGAGCAAATTTCTTGGTTCCCAGCACAACACTCTGTCCATGCTCCCTTCTTTTGGGGGCGTTCTTTGTGCTAGAGCATCAATGCTTGTTCAGGTTTGTTTTCATATATTAATTTTCCAAGGATGAAATAGGGTTTGTTGAGTGATATGTAAGAAGGCTGTTTCCAACTTATTTTGTTTACAGTTGGCAGTTGCAGTGTGTTGACAGATAACGTTGTTTACTTTTTGGTAATTTATTACACAGAATGTTCCCCCTGCGTTGCTTATTCGTTTTTTGAGGGAGCATCGTTCTGAGTGGGCTGACTATGAGGTTGATGCTTATTCTGCCGCATCTCTTAAAGCTAGTCCTTATGCAGTTCCTTGTGCAAGGCTTAGCGGGTTTCCTGGCAGCCAAGTCATTTTACCTCTTGCCCAGACTGTAGAGCACGAAGAGGTACCCAACATGATTGTCTTTGACATTGAGTACAAGTCTAACATGTTCGGTAGGAAGGATTTCATAGCACTCGACTAATCAAGGAAGAAATAAAAGCTAAAATTTTGTTCACTATGCTTGTCAGTCCTGTCTAGTATGCATACCAGACATGCACGTCAAGTCTTGCATTGACATTTTTTGTCACTATAATGATCTGTGAAATCTTTTTGTTTGACCTAGTTCTTGGAGGTGGTTCGCTTAGAGGGTCATGCATTCTCACCAGAGGACATAGCTTTGTCACGGGACATGTACTTGTTACAGGTTTGTTCACTGTTTAATTAGACATTTTTTATTTTTTATTTTTTTTATATCTTGTTATTGTAAATAAAAAAGACAGACTGTGGTCTATGTAACTTTTATGATATTGATTTAATTTTGTAACCATGGCAGCTATGTAATGGGGTTGATGAGTCAACTTCCGGTGCCTGTGCTCAGCTCGTCTTTGCACCAATTGATGAATCATTCGGTGATGATGCTCCTTTGCTTCCATCTGGTTTTCGTGTTATACCGTTGGATGCTAAAACAGTTGGGTGACCTTTTACTTTCAAATGTTATTAAATTTCAAGTGACTGTTGTATTTGTTCAGGTTGTATAATAATTTTATCTCGATCATGATGAAGGATGGGGCTGCAGCAACTCGGACATTGGATTTGGCATCTACCCTTGAGGTGGGACCTAGTGGAGCTCGTACAGCTGGCGAAGTCGATTCGTGTAATCAGAGTCTTAGGTCTGTTTTGACTATTGCATTCCAATTTACTTTTGAAAATCACTATCAAGACACTGTAGCTGCTATGGCCCGTCGATACGTGCGTAGTATTGTGAGCTCTGTTCAGAGAGTTGCTATGGCAATTTCTCCATCTCGACTCAGCTCCCAAATGGTACCGAAGACTCTTCCTGGTTCACCAGAGGCTGTTACATTGGCACGGTGGATTTGCAGGAGCTATAGGTATAACTTTATATAATCGATTCATATTTAGAGATTGTTATGTGGATTAGACCTTACCAAATTTAAGAGCAAAACTAAGTGTAACAAAACCGAAACACACACACACACACAGACACTTACAGTGTTCGCTTTAAATGTGAGAACTACATCCACTCTTCACTGCTCGTTTTCACTAAAAAATAGAAGAAAGTTACAGTTGAGATGTCAAGGCTCTCACTCTTAAGTTAAAAAAAGCCCCACCTGTTATTCTTTATCTAATAGAAATAATATGAAATATAACACAAATATGGATGGTATAACAAGGCTCCATGCAGTACAACAAAGATGCATCATTAGAGTGTAATTGATATACTAAGAAAGCATAAGCCTTGTACTAAATTAAGCTTGGATAAATTATGGACCTCAGTGATTGTTTACAAGCTTGACTGTTCGAGTCTGTTGCATATTGGATTCTTCTATTCTTGTAGTGATTTTGCCATGAAATATTTTCTGAATAAAATATTTAAAATACAAACTATGCATATAAAAGCCAACCTTCGTCCGTAGACAAATGCTCGTGCTTTTCTAATGCCTGTTTTGTATTCAGGATGCACACCGGGGGAGAATTCCTTCAGATTGATTCGGAAGCTGGTGATGCTGTTTTGAAACAACTGTGGCATCATAGTGATGCTATTATGTGCTGCTCTGTCAAAATGAATGTTAGTGATGCCAATTTTTTTAATCCTTAATTCTTTCTCTAGGCTTATGTTTTGAGTAAAAGAGAGAGAACACTGTGACCAACAACTTCTGGTTGCAGGCGTCTGCGGTTTTCACATTTGCAAACCAGGCAGGTCTCGACATGCTTGAGACTACACTTGTGGCACTTCAGGATATAATGCTTGAGAGGATTTTGGACGAAACTGGCCGAAAGCTACTCCTTTCAGAGTTCTCCAAGATAATGCAGCAGGTTAGTCCCTCAAAATTCGTCTGATAATTTTTTTATTTTCAAAATGTCACTGCAATCCTGATTCCATTGTTTTTAGCAAGAAGATTCACTGTGTTTGCTTATTATTTTTCTTGTAATACAGGGATTCGCCTATCTGCCAGCAGGAGTGTGTGTTTCGAGCATGGGCAGGCCTATCGCTTATGAACAAGCCATTGCGTGGAAGGTTCTGAACGACGATGACTCCAATCACTGCCTTGCTTTCATGTTCGTAAACTGGTCCTTTGTCTAAATGCAATAGATGAGCATAAAGACTTGCAACATTCGGTAGCTTTAGCTTTTTTATGTACTTGTTCTACTTTGTTGAAAGCACATATAACATATAACTAGGTTCTGAACATGACCTCGTATCTGTTTGGATGTATGTCCTGTCCATCTATTTCAACTAATTCGAAAGTCAGTATTATTCTCCGACAAGTGCATTATTTTCGTAAATTTATATGTCAAGACTTTTCGTCCAACATTGGGAGCTTGACACATGCATTATTTTCGTAAATTTACATGTTCACTTTTCGACCACCATTGGGTCTCTACCGCATTCATTTCGTATTCACAAATTCTAACTCGATATTGCTTATGAATTGGAGGGACATGAGTTTGAAATTCTACTAGACTCTGACAAATATTTAGCCCATGTTTGCCTTCCATTGACTACACAATTCGCAATTAGTATCCACTAGTTTTTATCACACTAACTAGTAATGAAATCCAAACGAGCAATCGAAAATCGAGGTAGTCCCTACAGATGTCTCTCTCATTCTGGTACAGCACAGAGTGCTGACAGAATTGTTCCTTTTTGTTCATATGGTCCCCTGCACTTTCTTTTTCAACTTTCCCTTTCTCACTCTCCTTTTTCTGGTGAGAAAGACAGAGATTCAGGCAAGCGTGCAATTTGAATCCTTTTCATGTCAGCACTGTTGTGTTAAAGAAAAAAGATTAAAGTTAGCTTAGAATATTGGGTTTATCAAAGCGATAAAGACAATGCGAGGTTCAAGATTCAGAGAAGGGACTAGGGTGTCAAGTAATGATAAACTTTGACCAAATTTGCCGTTCTTTTAGTGCTTTCCTGTGCAAGGGAAGAAGAGGGTTCAATGCAAATGATCATATTGAAGGAGAATTTGGTTAAAAGGTCTTCAACTTAATATTTCAAGTTTAAAATACCTCAAAGTCTGTCATTGAAAAATGGACATAATCTTAAAAGATAAAGCATAGTTATTAGATTCGATCTGGACATCAACTCGAACGAGGCACTTGGTCATCGGTTATTGGTTGGACCAGTGAATCGATGGTCGGATCAGTGGATCATTGCTTAAAAAATATTTAAAATATGAAATATTTTTCTTTGAGATAATTAAATTTTTTAAGTTATTTGCTACAAATTATTTTTATATCTTAAATTTGTGATTTTGTAAACTTATTTATTAGCGATAATGGTTAGACTTTGAGTTATAATTTTGTATTTTATATGAAAATATAATAATATTGTCATTTTTGTTATGTACAAACCATTTATTAGTTATAACAAAAAATTTATGTCATTATATATTCAGTTCTTCTTGACTAAAATCAAATTTGGCATACTTGTAAGTTCATAAAATAATTATTTGATATAATAAAATGAAGTAAAATTAAATTATTTTAATCTATAAAATCATCCTATCCTGCCCGGTCAAAGATCCGGGTCACGGTTCAACGGGTCCTCCGACTGGGCCGATCCGAATTTAATAACAATTCATAAAATGATATATGAGTTCTTCGTTTTTAAAATGATTCGTGCACCAGCCCTAAGCCCCTCAATGCACAACTCTCCCTACGCAAACCTCGACCTATCTTCCCATGCATGTCTATCCCCCTCGGCCAAGTTCAACCCGCCACTGAACCTCGACTAAGCCCCATGTACAACTCGTCCGTGCACGACACAATATGCTATAGATATATCATATGTACAATCCTCTTTGTGTTAACTCTTTTGTATGTGAACTCTCGCTCAATTTCTCCCCATTTCCTTTTTAGCTTGTTTGAAAAGAAATAAATATTTATAATAAAAAAATATTTAAAACATTTTATGATAAATAAATATATTATGAAGCCTGCAAGCTCAGAATCCTTGATTCAGTTTTTTTTATAAATTAAATGAAGGGAAATTACAAAAAATCAGGTGTTTAAAGATTGATTTTTAAAAATCAAGTCTACAATTTATTTATTAAAAAATCAGGTACTCTATTAAAACCCTAATTCATAACCTA
>CAIGRT010044631.1:0-14509 GCA_903798405.1 Fraxinus platypoda | reverse complement strand
AAGATTATGTGAAGAAGGTGCTAAGTAGGTTCAAAATAAATGATGCAAAATTAGTGAGTACTCCTTGACTAGTTACTTCACACTATCAAATTAGCAATCGCCCTTTACAGAATAGGAGCAAGCTTACATGGTCATAGTAGGGGTGTCAACGAGCCGAGTCGAACCGAAACTTTTTACTCGGACTCGGTTTGAGTAAAAATGGTTCGAACTTTTTTTGGCCCGTTCTGCTCGACAAAAAAATTTAGGCTCGACCCGAGCTCTCGGCTCGAGCCTTAGCGAGCCTAAAATGGGCTCGGCCCGACTCGAGCTTTTTCTAGCCGAGCCGAGCCGAGCCGAGCCGAGTCGAGCCCGAGCCGACGAGCCATATTGACATGGCTAGGTCATAGTGCCTTGTGCCTCTGTTATTAACAATCTTACGTAGATTTTATAGAATTATTGAAATCCATTATATTATCAAATTTTATAATTTAGATAACACTTGGCCATATAATTATTGGATGCTCTCTTTTTACAATTTTTAAAATTTTCAAATGTAAAGAGATCCTAAAGTAAAAGCTCATATCTTTCCAACTAAAGAACCAAAATGCTTGTTTGTCGAGATTGGACAAACTGGGTCAACTTTTCATTAATTAATCAAAATAAAGAAGACTTTTATTAAAGTAATTGCATTATAAAATTCTAATTCAGATTTTATTTGCAACTGAAAGGCAGCACGATACAGTGCATTGCAAGTAGTTATTAGCAAGTTTTGTAGAGAGATGCCTCAGAAAAAGAAAAAGAAAATACATCAAGGATCAATACACCCCCTTTGAATTTTTTTCCTCAAAATGTCTTTTGATTATTCTTACTTCTTATAGTATATATATATTTTCGAATAGTTGATGAGAAATTGAGAGCATACATATCACTCAACACATTTGACGTATGAAAAAAATGTGAATAATAAAAAAATGGTTTTAGAACGAATGTTGCTCAAATTTCGGTTGAACGAATATGAGAATTATTGGAATCCACCAAATAATGAGAGAAATTGAAATATTATTTATCAAAAGCGAGTGTAGGATTTTCAAACAATATATTTTAAAGAGTCAAAATGAATTCTAATAAAGTCAAAATTCTAATTCAGTAACAAATTTGAATAAAACTAAAAAAATGCAAAAAATGCGAAAATACCATCAAACTAACTCAAAATAGAAAAAGGCTAAAATGGACCACTAAACGATAGAATTTGACCTCCAAAGTCTAATGTGCAGAATCGAAAAAAGCTTACAAATTGTACTCGCTCACGAAATTCCGACACACGAATTGAAAGTTATGCGCATTTGTGTAGGTCCTTACTTTTCTTTTTCAATTGCTTTAAAATTTTCTCTTCTAACTGCTCCGCATCAACATTAGAGCATAAAAAGGAAGAAATGCGAGTTTCTCACCGTCATTATATATACTAATTCATTTTATTTTATCCCTAACTATGTCGCAATTAAGTTAATATTTGGTTTCAAAAGAAATATCACGTTGACAATTATAGGGATAAGGCAAAATAAACCATTTTATATTGTTTTATTTTTTCCTGCCGTTTCTTCATATAAAATAAGCCCAAATGATTAAAAGAAAAATACAAACCCAAGCCGACCAAAAACAGTAAAAAACCTAACACCATTTTATTGTAAATTTACTTTCGAATATTAATTCAAACCGGAATATATATATTATTATTATTATTATTTTATTTTTTTGGATTACGTTGGGAGAAGGGTATGGAGATGAGAGGGATCGAACCTTCACCTTCTATTTGAGAAGTTTTTACTCGTATCACTAGATCCAAGAGTTCTTGTCCATGTGATCTTCTTTTCGGTTCATTAAAAAATAGAATGAATAATTATTATCTGATCGTACAGAATAAAATAGAAAATTTATTGCTCGTGCAATCACATATATCTCAACATCTCTTAAGTATTGACAAGATAATTATCTTTACATTTTTATCTCAACGTTGAGACTGAAAAATAATCTTTAACAAATTGTTTTAAAAAAAAGGTGAATTTGAGTAGAAATTGTTTTCAATCCTATAGTTATAGTACCCTATCTTCATTGTTAAGAATTAAAAGCACATGCCTATGATCTTATAATCTTTAATAATTTATAGAAAGCAAAAGGGATTTCCATTAATCAAATCAAAATACCTTTTGGCTAACCTTTATTTACTTTCATCTTTAATCTTTATGCTCCCACTTCCAAAAATGCTTTGTAACTCAACTGATGTAGGGCCCAATTTAGAGTCTTTCAAACCAACCAGATGATGACGTGGATATCATTATGTGGACGAAAAGTCCAACATTAACTTTATATACTCTGTTCTTGGCGGCTCCCATAATATTATACTCTCTCTTTTCAGTGAATTTTATGTCTAAAGTCTTGCATTTTATGCACTTTTTCTTTTTGCTCTTTGCTTTTTAATTTTAATTTATATTCATACTTATGAACCCTTCACATATTACTCAAACATATAGTATAGTATCAAAGTTTTATTAAATTCAAACGAGCAAACTCATTTGCTTAAAGTTCAAATGAGTTAAACGTGTTTAGACGAACTACTATCTTAAAAATAGAATCTCGTATCGAATACAGATGAAATGAATAAATATCATGTAAAGGTCATGACTACTCTTAAAATTGACGTTTAGAATGAAATCCAAGTCGTAATATCCCGTCGCACCCGAACAATGCACTTTTTTTTCTTTTTTTTTTATAAGGTATATATTCACCCCTCACTCTCAATATATAGAGAAAGAGATACAGTCATATAGACACCCATATATATAGATATCAACCACCTAAGACTTCTTCATCAAACATAAACACTCTTTCTCACTCCAAATTCTCTCTCTAGATCTCTTTCATAATATGGCTGAGGTCCAAGACAGCAACAGTTCATCAGGGATCAAGTTATTTGGTGCAACGATTGCAGTGCAGGTAAATGATCATCGTGGGAAGGATGATGATCATGCAAAGAAAAGAGATAAAACGGTAGAGAAAAGGCCAGACAAGATCCTCCCATGCCCTAGATGCAAAAGCATGGAAACAAAATTTTGTTACTTCAATAACTACAACGTTAATCAGCCAAGACACTTTTGTAAAGGCTGCCAAAGGTACTGGACCGCAGGAGGTGCCCTCCGGAACGTTCCTGTCGGGGCCGGTCGCCGGAAAACTAAGCCACCTTCCCTGGGTCTGTTACCTGAAAGTTGTTTGTTTGATGCTTCTGGGTTGCAAGCGCAACAGATGGAGTTTGATTACACGGTTGTGGAGCAGTGGCAAGTGGCGGAGCACGGCGGTTTCCTGCATCGTTTTCCTGCGAGGAAGAGGAGAAATACCTCTAATAGTCAAACTTGTTGATGAATGATCTTCTTCTTTGTCTTGTAGTTGGAAGGAAAAAAATAAAAAGAAAAAAAAATATTTCTAGTTGCCCAATCTTCTTGAATTGTATACTTGTCCCAATTAAATATTTCAAGAATTAATCCATGATTAGATGAACTGTTCAATTTGAATATTAAAACTAAAAACAGTAGATTAGGTGAATTCTATATGATGGTGAGAATTATGAAAATCAATGGTAAGTTGAGCGGTATAGAATTGTAATGGTCAAAGAATACGGGTCCCAGCTGGAAGTGAACATCAACATTTAATGCAAAATTAAGGGCTCCATTAATTAAGATTGCAGGCATAAGATTAACTAAATATTTAGGAAGAAACGAGATAAAATATAAAACATTGGTTGTACTAATTAATTGATAATAATTATATAAATATATATTATAGTATGTAAAATAAATATGAGAATATAGAAAAAGTAGATTAATTAATAATTGTTGACAATTAATCTTTTCTTTTTTATAGGAAATTAAGAAACTCTTTCAAAAATAGAACTATCTTTTTTACTATTTTGTGATTGTTTTAGAATGACGATTAATTTCAACGATGGCCACAAAACTTTGCATTTAGTGTTAACTTATGTCATTGAACTTTAATATGTTTCAGACTGATCACTAAATTGTACAAAATGTTTCATTCAGATCATGATTTGATTTGACATTCATTTTCAATTGAAAACGTCATTTATTCGTGTGCCAAGTCATCAATTCAATTGGATTTTTAGTTAAATCCTTATGGCACACAAAAACATTGAATGTTAAATTAAAAAATAAACATTAAATGAAATCGGTGGCCAAAATTATACTAAGTGTAAATTTAGTGATTAATGGTGAAATTAACCATATAAAATGACCATTAGTATAAGGAATATTGCATTCTTGATAGCAAAGAGAAATTATTTTCTAAGAGATTTTCCACATTGACTTTAGTATTGGAAAAGATGATTAATCAAACGAAAAGTCTAATAAAGACTCTTGAAGCAAACATTCTAAGGAAAAAAAGACTTGGGTTATCATAGTCAAGAAACTTAATGGTTAGCTTTTAATAATCTATACTAGTCCATATCCATAGTACAAAAAATTGAAGAACATAGAGATTAGGGAAAAAGCAAAGTTGTGAGTAAAAGTGCAGGATGAATTGGATGAGAGAGTACAAGTCAAAAAGGCAAGTGCTGGATTTTCATGTTGTTTGAGATACTTTTACCTTTTGTTTCAAAGTTGACATGACAACTTGTAAAATTTTTAATCATCAATGCCAAACCACGAGTCTGTCAATAGAAATATCAATACCACTCAATGCAGCCTGATCTTAAGAAAGCAGTCAAACATATTATACTGAAAAAGTAAAAGTTGCTTATGGCTCCTTCTTTAGATAACACATACTGGCAAATGCTATATGTATAGATTTTTTTACAAATTTTCTGATAGATTGCCAATTGGCAAATATTTATTGAATGTTGGACATAAAATAAATTTAAATAGTCAATGCAGTGTTGCCATCTCATCATCTGTAATGCTTTCTGTCATTTTCAAATGTTCAAACAGCTTTCTTCATACATAATAATGGTTGTTGACATATATTTTGAGTAGTTTTATTTAGAACTGTTGATGTGCAATACCAATTTATGTGATAGTGAAGGTTCACTTTTAGTTGTTCAGTGAAGTTAAAAATATTTTAATTCATCGAACAAGTCTAGCCCTAAGTGGGCCTCCACTGCTATTTAAACTAGTGTTAGATGACATTGTTCTTTTTCTTAGTGCTTGAGATAGTGATTGTAGCACGTCTCCCTTCCAAATCATGCTTATGTTGACTTTAGCATCGAAGGTGTGTCCTCAAGGTCATGAACGAGTACTTAGAGAGGTGAATGATTTTTTGGAATTTCATTGAGCTTTTGATTATTGAAACAAGTCGAATTGTAGCTTAACAATGTTTAAAGGTTCAGTTGAATATTATGATTGTGATTGTAGTTGGATCATGGATGGTAGTCCTTGGTGTACCTTGAGAATTTGTGTTCATGTTCTTGGTGTAATAAATAATAGGTTTTCATGATGGGACTGAAATGTCTGAGTACTGTTGGAATATTTTTTTATTGAATCATGAAATGAAATGAACTCTGTTGAAAATTTGAAATGTAATAAATAAAATCATACCTCAATTGAAAGAGATGGATATTTTTACTTGAATCATAAAACGAAATGAACTTTAACTAGGGTTTGTTTGCGAGTTCAAGAAGAGAGTGGTGATCAAAGTTGTTGTAGGCATGGGTAGGAATATTATCATGCTCAATTATCTATTGTGTTTTGTTACCCTGCTCTCCATCAATTTCCCGTATATCAAAAAATTTATCCTTTAGTTTATCCTCGTGATTGATCATCCGCGGGGATCAATATATGTTGATTATTTTCATCGATTTCAAGAATAACTTTTGACAGCCTTCCTTTTTTTCATTGTAGAACGAATGATTAAAAAAAAATAGAACGTTTTTCCCTTTTTTTTTATTCATCAAAACTATCGCTTGTAGCCCAGAACTAGGTGGATAATTGATACTTAAAGCCCTTGTCAGGAAGCAATTATTTTTCACACAAAATAGATTTTTTGACCATTGGAATGGGGCCTATCTCTGCCAAAATTGAAGTGCCCACAACATTTGACCACTCAAATACGTACATATTATGCCAATTGTCACTTCTGCCCTTTATTGCTGGGGAAGTTTAAAATCATAAAGGGGCACTCATGTCATTTTACATGCCCACAACATTTGACCATTCAAATGGTCGCTGTATTGGTTCAATAATTACTGCATATCCGGATCCTACTTACCTTCTCAAGCAGTAAAAAAATGAATTAAAATTTAGCCAAAATGGCTCCCAGACAACCTCATAGTATGGTCGTCCAACTTTTGCTATTGAATCTTGTACAATTCAACTCGTAAATCGTTTTCTAGATGGATTTTCTCGTCTTGTCGTGCAAATCTTCCTCAATAGTGGAAAGAATAAGATCGACAATAGTTGGTTTCGTCGAAGAGCTGTCTTTCTTCTATCTTTCCCGAAAGGCAAGGCGGGGACCATTGCTTAATATATTTAAATAGAGAAAAGCCTCTTGTACAGAAGCTACATGACAGACGCCATACAGAAATATAAAAGTCATTGACTTTGGGGACGATGCACTAAAAAAAGCTTCTAAAATAAGAGGGAAAATTGACTGGAAGCTAATCATTTCTCTATTCTTCTCCAGACCTAACATGTTGAATCCCTTGTCTTGTTGTACATTTTCCCTGCCTATCTCCTCGAATCTAAAGTCGTTGCCGGTGAAGCCGAAAACTCACCCGCAATAAAGATGGTGATGCCCAACTCCGTCGACGACGAAATCGACACTTCACTAACTCCGGGAAACCCAAGTGAGCCACACTACTGTTGTTCTAAATATAATGCTGAAATTTTGTTTCCGTGATTTTGTTCATTTTTTACTGTGAAAATCTTGCCTCTTTCCTTCAACTTTGTATGGAACTCCAGAAACTGTAAAAAATAGTGATAATTTCATGCGAATGACTTACATCCTCAAGACTTGTAAATGGCTTCCTTGAAAAGTGTTGAGCTCTAATAATTTTATACTAATCACTTACATCCTCAAGACATGTAAATGGCTTCCTTTGGTGAAATTATAGTTATTATCTTCAGTTTTGGCGAGCTCTGATTTCATGATGATAATTTGTCTTCGAACTCAATGAATAATTTTTTGTTGTTTCGTTGCCTTTTTTGTTCATATTGTACATATGAAGTTGTTGATTACGTGTGAAGAATGTTAAAGTGGTGAGATTACAGTTTGAATTATTTATTCAACTGTAACTGGTTTGCTGAACTAGCTTATGTATTGTGTTGCAGAACAAAGTTCTATGGAAGACGTATGTGAAGAATTTATGGTAGAGAGAAATGATGACGAGAATGTTGCGGACAATATGATATCAGTGCCGAAGGCAACGTTAGGAGAAGATGGTCCGATGGTGCCTGAGGTGCCGGAGGTGGGTATGATGTTCAACGATGAAAAAGAATTGTGGGACTTCTATAAAGGATATGCATACCATATAGGTTTTTCGGTTAGGAAAATGAATTAAAAGGGAGACGATGAGAAAATTAAATATGTGACTCACATGTAGCCGCGAAGGTAGAAGAAGCACCAGTACAAGTGGTTCTTTGAAGCCCCTAACCAACAATACAGACATGTTGTAAAGTTATGATCACTGCATCTTCAGATATGTTTGGAATTTGGAGAATCAACGCATTGTACCTCGACCACAATCATAAAACAAGTCCTTCCAAGTCGAGGTTGTATCGTTGTAATTGAGAATTAAGTTCACAAGTGAAACGAAAGCTTGAAGTGAATGACATGGCCGAAATTCCCTTACACAAAAGTTTCAACTCTGCAGTGGTTGAAGCTGGTGGATATGAAAACATGACTTGCGTGGAAAAAGATTATATTGAACATGTGAGACGATTAAGACTTGGGGAAGGAGATGCAGCAGCGATACAATCCTATTTTTCTAAGATGCAAGCTCAGTGCTCGGGATTCTACTTCAGTATGGATTTAGACGATGAGTCTAGGCTGAAGAATGTATTTTGGACAGATAATAGGTCTAGACAAGCGTACAAGAAGTTCGACGACGTTGTCACATTCGATACCACTTATCTAACTAATAAGTATGATATGCATTTCGCCCCTTTTGTTGGCGTTAATCATCACAGACAATCAACACTCTCGGTTGTGGTTTGTTGTCCAATGAGGACACCGATACTTTTTGTGTGGCTATTTAGGACATGACTTCAGTGCATGTATGTAAAGGCTCTACATGGAATCATTACCAATCAAGATAGGGCTATGCAAAATACAGTTCAGATTGTTTTTCCTAATACAAAACATAGGTGGTGTTTGTGGTATATTCTTAAGAAGTTGCTAGAAAAGTTTGGATATCACATTGATAAGGCTTCCATTTTTTCGACTATACATGAGTTGGTGTATGAATTGCTGTTCGTAGAAGAATTTGAAGATGGTTGGAGGGCCATGATTGACACGTACGGGTTACATAGTAATGATTGGTTGTCAGGATTGTTTGACAANAAAGTTTGGATATCACATTGATAAGGCTTCCATTTTTTCGACTATACATGAGTTGGTGTATGAATTGCTGTTCGTAGAAGAATTTGAAGATGGTTGGAGGGCCATGATTGACACGTACGGGTTACATAGTAATGATTGGTTGTCAGGATTGTTTGACAATAGAGGTCGTTGGGTTCTTTGCTATTTGAAAACGACATTTTGGGTAGGGATGTATACAACTCAGCGAAGTGAGAGTATTAATGCGTTCTTCGATGGATATGTTCATTCAAAGACATCGTTGAAGCAATTTGTCGAACAGTATGAACGGGCACTGAAAAATAAGGTTGAGAAGGAGTTCCAAGCCGACTTCAAGTCATACTCGCAAATGATACCGTGTACAACAATGTTCGAAATGGAGAAGCAATATCAGAAATGTTACACCATTTCTAAGTTCAGGGAAGTTCAAGCCGAGCTCATAGGGAGGATTTATTGCGACATCATATCTACCACGGAGGGAACTTCTGGGACGATGTATGAACTATGCGAGGTTGTCATGTATGATGACTGTCGGAAGATTGAAATTTTTTTTGTCTCATTCAAGAGAGACAATTGTAAAATTGTTTGCATTTGCCACTTGTTTGTAGATTTTGTGCCGGCATGCTATTGTAGTCTTGATCCGTAATGACGTCACGTCACTACCGGAGAGGTACATACTACGGAGGTGGAGGAGAGATGTTTGTAGAGTACACACCAGGGTCGCAGTGAACTACGATGGGTTGGTTAGTACTCCTAAACAGTTGAGATACGACGATATGTGTTAGGCTTTTGCCGAGGTTACAAACTTGACGGCTGATGATGAAGTGCGCTACCATTCGATCAAGGAGTAGATAACTAATCAAAATAAAGAGTTGACTATAATGAAGTCAGGTAGTGGAAGTAATGTTGTTTCACAAGGAACTACTCAGTTAGCCTCCCAGGGTAATCAATCTGAAAATAATGTCAGAGGGAGCGTAAGAGATCCCCTATAAACGAGACGAAAGGGCACGCCTAAGAAGTTTCGGAGAAAAAGCCCATTGGAGTCCTCTTCGAAGAGAACAAATGTTTGTTTGTCACGTTGTATTTCTACTTAAACAATATTCCTTCACAATGACTATTTAACATGTATGTACGTACAGGCTACGTCTAATGCAACTAAAGGATCTAGGAGAACAACGTCCAGCCATATGAATACACCGCTTATTGCACCCTTTGTCCAAGCATCTCAACAATATACTACGCAGACACTGATTTTGTATTCGTAACTATTGTTGGTTAGTAAACTTAGATTATTATGATTATTTATTCGAAGCCTTAATAATGTTGTGGTTTATCGTAGGGCGACGCAGAAAGTCATACCTTCCCGCAAGCGTTTCCAGCAGGGAACTTCATCGCTCCAACGACATCGAATCTCATATTTAGCTCCCAAGGTGTACACATGTTTAAACCTTTACATTTGACTACGATTAGTTTGTTTGCGCGTACTTACGTTCATATTGTACGATAGGTCGTTCGGTGACATACAACTATCCACATATCCCTCAAGATGGTGGTCCTGGCATATGAATTGTGTATTCCAAATGTTTGTATAGCATCGGGAATAGGTTCCTCATTCTGTTTTTAGATTTTTTATATTGTGGCTGAGAATTGGAGCTGTAGGATGGGAAACCATGTTCTTGATTTTGATATTGGAGTTTGAAAATGGAATATGTTTTCATAGTTGTTTCATACTGATTTTTGTTCTGATTATTTTCCAATTATTTTGGTGAGAATAGTGTTCTTGATTCCAGTTCTGATTATTTTCCAATTAGAGTGGTCAGAATAGTGTTCTCGATTTCTGTTCTGTATTGCTCTTGCTACGAAATTCATCATCTATTGCTGCTTCATCTAAGAAATTCATCATTTGCTGTTTCCTCTCTGTCCCTTCTCCTAATGTTGTTCAACAGATGCTTCTGACCCTTAAGAAATGCTTCATTCTCAAATTCCCATTTTCACAGTCATGCAACTTGTTAATATCTGAGTTTGATACTCACACTCTTATTTTTATGTTCTAAATGCGGTTTTATTTAATGACGATTGAATGAAATTAAATGTTTTCTGTATTAAACCACCCCATCAATTATTTAGGTTGTCCCATTTATACTGAAATAAAAAAGGCTATATTTTTTAACATGTAGCTAGTTGAAATCAGTGGGAAGATCTCCAGTAGTTTTAAAAGGTTAAGTTTTTCTTCTTGGTTGGATCATACTTCACAAATCTCCATCGTCACACGTATAAGAACCAATTTCGAATAAATGTACACCAACATAAGTTACAAGAATTCTTTGCTAGCCACTAATGATATTAGGAACATAACAACATAAAGGGAAAAAGTGCTTTCAAGGAATATAAGTGCATCACGCGACCCCTTTCCTTTTCCATTATCATCCGAGGGCTCTTTGCCCTTGCGGAATGTCACATTCAACGAAATCTCGAGGTTTATTTTCTCGGCTAAACGAGCTAGACTATCGAACATGCTTGGCAACTCGTGGACTTCCTCGTTCACGGTCGAATTCTTTGCTTCCTTAATGGTACTCGACTCACCGTCTGCATCTTCCTTGTTTACCCACTCAAAAAATCGCCCAGTAATGATGTTCACAACTTATCACGGCCTTTGTTGTTTCCTTCCTTTTCAACCTCAAAACATTTCTAGATTCCATCTACACACCATGGACAATGACGTTTTCTGTGGCATTCTCCGAACAAGTGCTCAGTGCTTCTACAGCTATGATATATACCTTAATTCTTGCCTTTCATCCCTACATAAACAAGAAAATCCGTCCAAGTTAGTATACATACTACCCTAACACAATGAGCAGGTATTGTAAGTTCAGATATAGATCAGATTCATAGTGTAAGTGGCAATGGCTGAAGGTAAGTTCAGTGTTTCTAACAATTTAGCACCAACATGTTAAACCGACCTATGTGATAATTCACCCAACTCCAACTCCAACTCCAATTCCAATTCCAATTCTAATTCTAATTCCCACTTCATTCCTACATTTGGAATAGGAAAAAAAAAAGCATAAATGAGTAAAATCTTTTACAACCATCTCACAAATTCTCAAGAAGCTCATATATATATATCCCATAATTCAATTTCTTGAATGAAATATTAATAATTTGTTAAAAATCCCAAAAATCCTGCGTCTTTAAAACATGTACCGTAGGTGTGGAAAACCCATAAATAATTTGTTAAAAACCCACAAATCTTACCTAGTCGAAATGCTATAGATTCGGTAATAACGACAGGTCTGAAGACATCGACGATTGCCGGAGATGATGACCAAAGCGATGGCGAACTCGGAAGGAATAACGGGCTTCTACAATCTGTAATATTACAAGGAAAAAGAAATTTGATTCTTTGTTGCTTAGCGGTCGACGGCGACCAGATATGGTGCGAGAACAAAGGCCAATTTCTTAGTTAGTGATTTAAACGGGTTCGATCACTGGGTGGAGTTGCAATTTAGAGAGAAGTGACGGTTTCAGTTTTTCTATTCGGTAACGGGAAGGTGGGTGTGGGGAAGAGGAGTAAAGATGTTTGTTGAGGTCTTTTCTCTTCGTGATTTTTTTTTAATTTTTTAGATTCAAGTGCTTGACAGCTCACCTAGACAGCTCATCTGGAATTTTTCTGTCAAGTGGGTTCTATACACATAGCGGGGTCGATTTAAATATTGGTGCGACATATATCTTCTTGAACCCTTTGATGCACTATAATAGCGGATCTCTTTGCCCCCTCCCCGCTTAATCTCATGCTTTTTGTATGTGGAAATTTTAGCTGGACAAAAACTTTTGCATCTCAATCTTCAAATTTGGATGGGATTATTCGTAGTTTTTCCCAGCTTAAAGATGAGATATTTACAGTATTTCCAAACTTCTAAGTAAAAAGTTACAATACAAAATAAATAACCTCTACTTATCATAAAATTTTAGAAACTGTAAAAGTTAAAATAGAATACACAATATGATTTAACAGAAAAACAATACTATATAATCACAAATACAGATGATCAAGAAGTGTGGTTTAAAAAATATTGAACTATCAATTTGACAGGTTTAAGGGCTTCAGGCCCTTTGATTCACTATACTCTCAGATTTCTAGATCTTCATAGGAGATCTTGGGTGAAGGTAAATAATGGTAAACTAATTACCATAATAACCAGGATCAAAAGAGATAGTGTACACATTTGTAAAAAAGTAAAGAGTAGGGTTTAGAGAAGAATATCAAATATTGAAACTTAAAGTTTCAGAATAAAGCAAGCGATAAGAGAATACCATAATTGAACCAGGGCACCCAAACAATATGGAAGAATTCATCGAGTCCCAATAACTTAGTAGAACTCAAGAGTGAGTCAAGAAATTAGTAGGAATCAGAGTCAGTTAACTCAACTCACTAGTAACCAAGAACAAGTTACAGAAATCACCACAACTCAATAGTGAGTTACCAAGAATCACCAAAAACCAGTGTAAAAAACAAAAAAATCACTAGATCAAGAACGAGTTATAAGATTTTTAGGAAAGAATACAAAAATCTTCAAGAACTTCCTAAAAACGTTCAAGATCTTTATAGATCTAACCCTAAAACACAGAGTTTAGAAGGAGATCCAACAAAAGAAGAATAGAAGGCAGACGAAACACGTTTCATCCATAAAACACACTTGTTTTCACAAAAATCCCAGATCGAATGATTTTTCAAAAAAAGAAAAAACATTTTTGAAAAACTAAGGTTTCATAAAAAACAACCAAAACCCCCTTTTAAAAAAAGTTGAGGTTTACTATGGTGAACAACCAGAGGTTTACATTTGTTTAACAAAGTAATTTCGAAAAGTAAAGATTGCAGAATGTAAAAAATGGAACACAGAGGAATTTTCACCTACAAACAAATCTAGATGTTCACGTGCTCTAACTGCTACTCACTTATTAAGCATCTACTACGTAGATATTGCTCAAGATTACTAATATCAAGCCATGATCAATTTGTACAAATGTATGAAGAAATCAATTTCTTCATGTGTTTTTCTCTCAGTTCACATACAAAAATATTTACCACAGTAAACCATACTACAATGTCTTAATATACACTCGGTGCATCAAGAAATTCACTAAAAAAATATAAAGAATAAAGAACAGAATTGAGAGAAAACACAAAGACGGAAAAGCATAAAATGACACCATGCACAGACTTTGTGTAAAATGATCGAAAGAGGCTATTTATCCAAAAAATCATAGGTTCAACGCCCATAAACTTATCACATGTAAGACTAGATTGCACCAAGCTTACCACATGTAAGACCAGATCAAAAGATTTAAAAAAAAATAATAATAATAATAAATCATTTTCGAAAAACTAAGGTTTCATAAAAAAAAAAACCAATTTAAAAAACGTTGAGGCTTTGATATCACTTGTTGGTCTCCAAATCGTTCGTTTAACAAAGTAATTTCGAAAAATAAAGATTGCAGGATGAAAAAAATCGAACACAAAGAAATTTTCACCCACAAACAGGTCTAGATGTTCATGTGCTCTAAATGTTATTGACTTATTGAGCATTTAGTAAATAGATATTGTTCAAGATTACTAAAATCAAGTCAGGATCAGTTTGTACAAATGTATGAAAAAATCAATTTCTTCATGTGTTTCTCTCTCAGTTCACACACAAAAATGTTTACCACAGTAAACCATACTACAATATCATAAATATACGGAAAAATTGTAGTCACGGTACCAAACCTTTCACTTTTTTGCAGACTTTGTCCAAACTTTTGTTTTGTGCCACCAACGGTATCGAACTTTTAAACAATTCGCACCCGAAGTCCAAATTGACAGAAACCGTTAGTTGACCAATAATTAAATGTTTGACCAATTGTTGACCAATTTTTAAAGGTTAAATGTGTAATTTTACATTTTTCATATGAAAAA
>CAIGRT010044626.1:0-19447 GCA_903798405.1 Fraxinus platypoda | reverse complement strand
TATTGCTTACTAAACTGCAGTATTTTAACATAGGAATAATTGAATTGCATGCTTAACCATCTAGAAATTAATTAATAATGACTCGTTGCTATTTAATTGTTAAGTAATTTTTAATTCCGCATTATCACCTATTCACCCTCCCTCTAAGTGTTGTTAGGGTCGAACTACGTATTTTCAAAAACCACGTCTTGTCACTAGTCAAAGTGAAGACAACCAAATCTTGAGGCTTTGTTTTGCAAAATGGGAATAAAGTAGGAATAATGCTATCTATGATTTGTAGAGATTCATCACCGGTTAGGTGGCAATGAGTTGAACAATGAAGTAGGGGTCCATTGTCACTTAACCGGCAATGCATCTTTACTAATGATAAGATGACAATATGCATAAAGTAGTCCGTGAACTAGCAACTTTTGCTTTTTCCTGTCCCGGTTTGTTTCATTGGTCATGTCCCTTGTTGTGCAAGATGATTTAATTCATTAGTACGGTGGTTTGGTTTCAAAACGTAAAAAACAACCAAGAGTGTATAACTTTTTGCCACTTTATCTAATTTAGCTTCTGTTTGGTACTTAACCTTTACCATTTCTTTCACTTCTCCTGCTTCCCTTTTAGCGCCCTCCATGCATCAATCCTCCATTTGCAGCCTACGGCTCTCTCCCTCCTTCTATTTTCTTATTCTAGAATATTCAACACTCCTGAGAGAGAAGGGGGGAAGGAGGGAGTGGTGAAAGGGGATACAAGGTTAGGGTGATGAGTAAGACGAGAAGAGTATATCAGAATTTGTTCGTTTTTCTTTCTTGAAGTTTATCCTTTGATTTGACGTCATGCCCCGTTAAGGCTCTTTTGAGACGATAAATTGCTTTATCAAAATGAATACGAAAAAAGAATATCTGAAACCCAATACCACAATGCTTAATTCCTATTTAATTTCTGTCGGGCATAT
Source organism: Fraxinus platypoda (assembly GCA_903798405.1). Classification (NCBI taxonomy): domain Eukaryota; kingdom Viridiplantae; phylum Streptophyta; class Magnoliopsida; order Lamiales; family Oleaceae; genus Fraxinus; species Fraxinus platypoda. The sequence continues at coordinate 18,507 of CAIGRT010044626.1, read as the reverse complement.
ACATACACAAATGGCTTCTCTATCTGTTTCTCCATATCTGTCCCTCCAACTTATGTTTTAGGACAAAATCCACATGAAGACAGTTGACCAGGCAGTCAGTGCAAGAGCTGCAACCAGGTACGTCCAAAGAAACAGCACTGAACACTCCTCTTGGGCTACATTAAATAGCTGTGTCATGGTGCCTGCATTATCATTTGAAATCATCTTATTAGAAAATAATTCATTTGTAGATAAAATTTAAGAGAAATGAGATTTTTTGAAACTTGTTACATGTACAGCATACATTACAGTCCTCTCACATGGGGGGTGGGGCCCTCGACCGCGGGACCCACCTTATGTGAGAGAGCTGTACATTGTACATCATTTAAAAGCTGTACAAACAGCATTATTGAGATTTTTTTTTTTTAAGTGCATGCATAAACGTAAGCAAGTCAGAAAATATGGTACGTACCAATACTCATGGCAGGTGGCACTGTGAATTGAAGCATGAGAACAAAACGATAAAGAGGATCTGATGGAAGAAATCCTAAATGTGCAGCTGCTTTTACAACACCAATCCCTGCTATAGGAAGTAGAACGTATCTCACGCATATTACTGCGATTATGATCACTGGCTTCAATCTTGCCTTTCGAAACCCTGTTCATTCAGTTCATAACACTGTTAACAATCTAATCTGCTACCTCTTCAACAATTAATTACTAAAGATTCTGTAAATGTTGCTGTTTTTATACCTTGTGTTAGGTTGCCTCCCAGTATAAGAGTGATGCAAGGAATGGTTCCATCCCTGCAAAATCAATGAATCTGCTATAAGTAGACAGAAATTTGTTTTTCTTTTCTTTTCTTTTTTTTTCGTAACGTACACGTTGTTTCCCAAGTTCGTGTCTGAAACTAGATTTTACCTACCCAAGTAATTTAATAGAATCCTGAATTACTCTGAGTGGAGCATTGTCACCAATAATGAGGTTTCTGAGCCATGTAACTGCTCCAAATATAAATCCAAGAATCTGAAAGTTTTGTAAAACTAGAATTAATATCGTAATGAAGGAAAGGTGCAGGCTATTAGTATAAAGAACTCACAGCAGCAATGGTTGGAGGAGCCAGTAGCTCTTCCAGAATCTTATGGAGTAATCCTAATATTTGTTTCCAAATTTGGGCTTCCTTCTTAGCTTCAATCTATAGATAAAATGATTTGGAGATTTCAGATAATGTTAGATTACAACAAATTACGCTGCATGTTTTGAAGTCGATATATCAATATACAACACAAAGGAGGGGGCTTACAATTGGTGCTTTTGTATCATGTTCAATTGTTCCATCAAGAAGGTTAGTCTTCTCATTTGCCTCTAAATCCTTGTTGGGTTCCTTTAAGGACTTCTCAACTGCTAGCATTTCCTTATATTTTTCGGCCGAGGTCCTGATTAAGTGGTAACTGTAAGTCCAGATGTAGAACCCACCAAGCTGCAGTTGAATTAAAGTGATCACTGATAAGTCCTTTGCATTTTATTCAAAAAAAGAGTGAAGTGAAATGTGAATAATGCGAATTCAAGTGATTTCTATTAGGGTACAAGGCTGGGATGTGACTTTATCAATGTAAGGATTTAAAGTAGTATATATAGAGAAAGCAAGATAGAACACTTACAGCCATAGAGAAAGAAACATATGAGAGTCCAACTGTAGAACAACTGTCTCCAAATGGATTACCGCTCTGCTTGCAGATCGCAGGGACAATTATCAACATAATGTTTCCCAAGTTTCCTATTTGAGAGCATTAATACGAATTAGGTGCTGCCGATTAGAAACAAAGAAGAATTCGACTTCTGACTATGGCAAATATAGGCTTGAAGCTGCTACATTTAATGAGCAATCATGCTAGATGAACATCAATGTTGATATAATGTCACGTGGCATTCTATTATTGGACAGTTTAAAATACAGTCAGTTTTTCCATGCAATCGTCTAGTATCACATGCAATTATTTCAAGCGCTCTGACAAATCCTTATGGCAAAGTTGCTTGATCCTTATGCAATTATGGCAAAGTTGCTTGATCCTTTAATGAGTACCTGATGCACACATGCTAATAATGAGGCCTTCTAGATGTGGCTTTGGTTTTAATAATTTAGCTGCTATCCATCCAAGAGTCCCTCCGATTAGAAACGTGATGCCGATGTTAACAACCATAAACCACCTGAAAAAATGTCAAGAGAAAGAGAAGTTGAACACACTGTGGATCACATCAAAATGAGTATTAATGTTTGAGGAAATATACCATGAGACGATGTCTTGAAGGGTAACAGTCTTAGCAAGATTTGCAAACATGAGTGAAGGAGTGAAGATTATAAACACAATCTGCAATGCCACAATATTTCCAAAGTACATTAACATCAGACGAAATATATAAGCTGTGATATCCCATTCCAGTTTGATTTATCATTCATATTAACTTACTTTGTTCAAAGACCTTCGAGCATCCACAGGCAGAAGGTTGAGATAATCAGAAGCCATTAAAACTCCTAATGAACTTATTAAGAGAACCTGCAGTATTGGCATCGACGCCACCTCAAATAGGGTCCAGAATCCCATTTTTCTTCCTTCTTTTCTTCCTCTTCTCAACTAACAGGATCAGTTCTCAGTTCCAAGAGCCTGCTAATTTCCACAGCTGCTGCAGGCTAATGAAAGAAGGACGAAAAATTAATTCTCAAGTTAACATGTACACAGTTATATAGTTCTATTTGTACAAAGAGAAGTCTGATCTGCAGTGGAACTGAAAGGCCAAAGAAAAAGGCAAGTACATGTCTATTTGATGTATTCATGTGGTCTAAATTTTATACAAATTGATGTAGCGAAAGCATAACGAATTTACGATCAATAAATACTCATTTTATGCAATTCTTGTTGAATGATTCTTCACTTTTCACTATTTAAACAAAAATCCTAATTAAAACAAAATAAAGTCTAGAAAATCTATCTGTTTTAATAAAACTCATACTAGACATAAAATAATAAACGATTAATTAATTAAAAATAAATAAATATATAACAGTGAAATTAAATCTGTTCATTGGCAATACATATGATGATGGATCATTGGATTATCACATTTCAGTATGAATGTGGATCTAGGAATATGAAAGGACAGCCATAGCGAAAAGAATTGCATCCAGCTCTTATGCAAAGGCTTCGATCGACAGTGACATGAAATTATTGAGTATGGAATCCTTTAAAAATACGTATAATCATGTGCTACGTGGCGTGCTATTTGACACATATCATGTAATGACAAAGACATTTACAAGCATAGTTTGTAGCAGGGATATAATAATAAATGAGATTTTAATTTCTTTATCTTAGTCCATGTTTGAGCCGCATTATTTTTTCTATTCTCATTCTTATACTCATTTTCAATCACACATTCTTTAATAAAATAATATTTTCCATCACATCAATAATTTTTTCTTCTTTTTTAACCACATATTTTTCATCACATCAACCAAAAAAAGTATTATTGGAGCAAAAATGTGCACTAAACGGGGGCTTAATTTTTTAATAGTGTCTAGTACCATAAAAAAAATCCAATTAACTTAGTATTAAATAAAAGATTTATGGTTTCAAAATTACCTAAGTATGAATCTTCGGAATTATCACTGCTTAATGGCTAATTAATAGAGTAATGTTATTTAGCACATTGGAGTTGCAACTTCAGTTCAGATGGCGTTGATATGACATTAAATGATAAGTAGAGTTATATGACTAATTTAATTTCACCTTTCATTTATCCTACTCCCTTCATCCCATTTATATAGGCTCACTTTCCTTATTTTCTTGTCACAATTATATAGTCTTGTTTCTTTATTAAGAATGTTTTGTTTTGTTCGTTTACTAATATACCCTTATTTAATTTGCTTAATTATAACCAATTTACTACTAATTGTTGATAATTAAATAGGGATAAACTAGAAAAGTTTTGACAAAAATTATTTTTCAACAACATTAATCACAATTATATAGTCTTGTTTCTTTATTAAGAATGTTTTGTTTTGTTCGTTTACTAATATACATTTATTTCTTTACTACTTCCAATAATAATTTACTATTAGTTATTGATAATTAAAAGAGGGTAAACTAGGAAAGTTTTTGGTAAAAATTATTTTTTCAATAACATTAAATAAGATTTCTTAATCCGTCTGAAAAACAAAACAAGCCTATATAAATGGAACGGAGGGAGTATTATTTAACGCCATCTAAATTGAAGTTGTCACCCCCAATGGAGCTACATAGTATTATTTTAATTAATAAGTATTGGTCAGAAACTTGTGATGAAGTAAATAAATTAATGAGGGAAGGAACGAGAATTCAAGACGCCAAGTAAGATATAGAGCAATTAAACATTCGATATATTATGTGGCTATGCCTATTAGGAACTGAAACCACAAGTAATAAATATTAATTAAATAATAAAGAAAAGTCAAAAAGACAACTATGAAACAATAAATAATATGATAATATTCAGAGAAAGTTAACGTTGGCACTTTGCTGGCTAAGTTCTGTCATGCATATGCAACCAAACCATGCACGTATATCACGGAAATAACACCCAGAAAAGGAGGATCAGGATTAATGAACAAATATTCAAAACAAAAAAAATCTGAACATAATTTATATGCATCTTTCCTTTTTCCTTCTAATCGCGAAAGACGAGAAAGATATCATAAATAACAGGAAGCTGGGATCAGAAGAATGTAAATTCATGTAAGATTTTGCTAAGCTAAAAGATGCAAACTGCGTAAAGAGCATAGAGAACGAAAGAAATAGGAATAAGAAAATGGTGGCGAGAATTGAGAAAAATGAACCTGAATCAAGATTGAGAAAGAGAGCGTAGTTCAATCAACTCCGTCTTAATTTTTACATACAATCTCTGTATATAGAAATTGTAGTTTGAGATTATATATATATGTATATGATATACTTTTGAAATTACAGACATAAATAGGGAGGTGTAAGTGCTGAGTCAGCATACGAGTTCAATTCGGTTAACAACTCAGCTCTGATATCACCTCCCCAAAAACGAGACAAATTTGGAAGAATAGTATGTCTGTTTGGGTTGGGTTGATATTTTTGCACGTGGTCAAAAATTGTTGGCACGTCAACGCACCACAAAAAAAAATTAAAAATACTTCTAACTAAACCTCTAAGGCCCGTTTGGACGTGAAAATATGTCTTATTCAAAGTTTTAATTGGCGAATTATAATTGTATATCCTCATCAAGCTTCTCATTTTGCTTGAATGGGGAAGTGCTAGGGAGAGGCTTCGACAAGGACATTCACTTTCGCCTTATTTATTTCTCTCATGTGCTGAAGTGTTAGCTGACGCTCAACTCACCCCATACATAAGCTAAGCTAACTTCCGTGCAAGCCACTCGTCGGCTCGTCCAGGATTTGGGAAGCAAAAATAATTGATTTTTATATAGAAAAACTAAAAAAAATGTGTGAGCCCACCTACGGACAAATCGAGACTTATTTTTCTTCAAGCTAGTCGGTACGTACTCAACTTACCCCAAAATGAGCACATCTTGGCTCGATTGGTGATCAGAGCCCTCCTTTAACACTTCTATAGACCGCACGTACCAAAAAATAAAATAAAATACGGAAATAGGACAAATACTTTTGGCCAGATTCATCATAGCCACAAATTTAAGGATATGTTTAGTATATTCTAGTTATTCGAATAAATCAAAAACCAACATAAAATGGATGTTGCTTTTCTCTCCGAATCTCTTTATTTTGTGAAACAGCAACCAAACAGCACTTGAGATGTGTAGGTGTTAATTAGAGCCGTGAAAGTTGAAAGCTAGTGTCCAACTTGTACAGGTTAACTTATTAGGATTTCCTATTACAATAAGTCGATAATTATAAGAATACAAGATCGATTTAGTCACAACTTGGGGTTATACATTGAATTTGGCGGCTTTGCCAACTATTACTCTGAATCACTCAATCAAACTTTGGGTTAATTATCTCATTAGTCACTGAACTTTGGCCAAAGTTTCCACCAAGTCACTGAACTTTAAAAACTACTTGATTAGTCACTGAACTTTCAAAAAATCACCTCATTGGTCACTGAACTTTAACAATCACCCCATTGGTCACTGAACTTTGCAAAAGATTACCTCGTTGGTCACTGAACTTTGCAAAAAATTTCTATTGGGTCACTGAACTGTGCAAAAAGTGTTCCAAAGGGTCACTGGGTTCAGTGACTAGTTGGGAAGCTTTTTGCAAAGTTCAGTGACCAATGAGGTGATTGTTAAAGTTCAGTGACCAATGGGGTGATTTTTTGAAAGTTGAGTGACAAATCAAGTAATTTTTAAAGTTCAATGACCTAGTGGAAACTTTGGCCAAAGTTCAGTGACTAATGGGGTAATTAACCCATCAAACTTTGCTATTCTTATATATACACATAAAGAGGGTGTTTGGTAGGGATTAAAATTAGATTTTTAGTAGATTGTGATAGAAGTTTTTGAAATGAGTGGTTGAAAAGTGTCCCCCATTAAAAATGTGATTAATATCGATTATTTGACTTTGACTTGGATTAAAATCAGATTTTAATTCGGACCAAACATGGGCATAGACTTTTCTCTTGTTCCTCTTTGATATCTCACACAAATTTAAAGAAAGAAAAAAAACTAATAAAATAAAATAATTTTTATAATTTTTAAAATGTATTTTATTTAATTGAAGAAATAATTAAATAACTAATAAAAATAAAGGAAATTGCATATAATAACTAACATCGTATACAAAAATAATAAATGGGAAGAGTCCCCCATTTTTGACACAAGAATAAAACCAACGGTTCAAAAGAGTTGGACATTCTTCTTAGCCATCGTTTCAAGTAAACAACATTATTATTTCACCCTTGTCAAGTTGCAAAACTTGACACTTACATCAACTTAATTATGTTTCTAAAGTCAATTTTGAGTTCTATTTAAATTATTATATTATAATTATTTCACTAAAGTCAGAAGTTGAATAGTATTAAAAAATATTTCATATGCATTTCATTTGTCCCCACTGTGACGCCAAAACTTGCCAACGAGAGAGGTATAATGCAATTATAGCTAGGTAGCTAGGTATATGTTATTTGGAAAAATAAACACCAAGTTTTTGGCATATTATCAACTTTGCATCTTCATACTTCACGTGTATGCCACGTGGTAGAATGCTGGCTTTATATATACCTTGTCATCCAGACCTCTTCTTTTATATGCTCATTATTTATATTAAATGAAGTAGTAAATTACTTATGTAAGGATTTTTTATGAAATAAGTTGACGAAAAACCTAAGTATAACACAATCGCAGAATTTAATCAAAGTAAAAATGCAAGAATGTCATGTTGTTGACCCAGTTCAACCAATATGCCTAATCTGAGAGGCTCAGAGACTGTAGCCCCGTTCCACTAGTGTAAAATAGTGTACATCAAACCACTAAGAACTCTGGTTTGATCATCGATCCGTATGAATCTACAAAACTAATACTCAAATTCTTCACAGCAATCAACCCTAACCAGTCCTTGACCAAACCTTAGAACAACATAGACTTTCACACAGCCTAGAGTTACTGTAGCAGGATGAATATTACAGGATCAATCACAAAATAACCAGAGTTACACAGAAGGATTTCAACCCAAGGAAGAAGAAGAAAGAAAAACCCTCAAAAACGAAGAGTTTAGAGAGAAAACAGAAGAGACGGTAGAAAATCAAAAGTGCTGCTACAATACGCATCAAAACCAAGTTAAATGAAACGTTTTTACCAAGAACAAATCTCAGCCATCCATTTGATCAAACGGTTAATATCCTTCCTCAATTAGCACAATCCATGCCACAGCCAAAGAACCATTTGGAGATTACCACGTGAGCCGTCCATAATCCAAATAATCAATCAAGGCAAATTTCAGAAATAGCACCAATTTAATAGTGTTTTGAGAAGCACACACTTTCAATTCTTCACCTTGGTTCTCAATAACACCTTACTCTCTCTGGTTGTTGAATTTACACATGGAACTTACAGTCCATCATCATCGTCTGATACCTACAAAAAGTTTAATCTGTGTCAATATGCAGTATGGACAAACGGGACTTAAATTTTGCAACAGATAAAACTTTTGTCCCCATATCTGAAGAATTTTTATCAGTATGAATTTTGCACAAATTAATTTCACCTGTAGATATTTTCTTCCTATAAAATGATACTTAACCTCAATATGTTTGATTTTTCATGATAAACATGATTTTTGCTAAGTAAAAGTGCACTCTGACTGTCAGTAAACATAATGGGAGTATCATGAACAAAGTTCAATTCATTTAAAATTCCTCTTAACCAGATACATTATTTCACGGCCTCAGTAATGGCAACATATTCAGCTTCAGTGCTGGATAATGTTACCATTGACTACAATTGTGATTTCTAAGTTATACAATTGTCACCAAGTGTAAAAAAGTAAGCAGTGATAGATTTTCTGTTATCTTTATCACTAGCAAAATTAGCATCCACATAACCTTTTAAGGTTAGCTTATCAGTCCTTTTTCATACACAAGTCCAAGATTTAAAGTACCAACAATATATTTTAACAATCATTTCAAACCTGGCCAATGGGGCTTATCAAGGTTGGACATAAATCTACTAAAAAAACTAATTGCATAAGCTCTGATTGTAATCATGGAAAACATAACAGAACCTATAGCATTATAATAAAGTATGTTTCTCATCTGCCTTAATTCCTCCTCTATTTTAGGAGAGTGTACACTGGAAAGATTCATATGAGCAGCTATGGGAACATTTACAGATTTTAATCATTCATGTCAAACTTAGTTATAACTTTGTTTAGATAGGCTTCCTAAGAAACAATTAACTTGTTTTCAGGCCTATCTCTTTTTATAACCATTCCCAAAATCTTTTTAGCATTCCCTAAATCTTGCATATCAAACTTAGATTTTAAAAGATCTTTCATTCTTATGATTTCAGATTTGCTTGAACTAGCTAGAAGCATGTCATCTACATAAAGAAGCAAATAAACCTCACAGTCTTTCTTTAAGTCATGATTGTACAAGCAAGCATCATAATCACTTCCTTTAAAACCTATCTCAAGTACATAGGAATCAAATCTTTTATACCATTGTCTAGGACTTTGTTTAAGTCGATACAATGATCTTTTCAATTTGCACACTAAATCAACTTTACCCTTCACCTCAAAACCTTGAGGCTGACTCGTGTAGATATTCTCTTTCAATTCCTCATGTAGGAATGCAGTATTAACATCAAGTTGTTCTAATTCCTAATTGAATTGAACAACTAATGCTAAAATCAGTCTAATAGTCTTATATTTAATCACAGAAGAGAATATCTCATTGTATCAACTCCCTCCTTTTGAGTAAACCCATTGGCCACTAATCTGGCCATATACCTTAGAGGATCACTAGGATTATTTCTTTCTTTAATTTTGTAAATCCATTTACATTGTACTACCCTATGATCCTTAGGCTTGTTAACCAACTTCCAAGTTTTATTCTCAATTAAGGATTGCATCTCTTATTCCATAACCCTTTTCCAATTTTCAGATTTTAGACCATTCACAATTTCTTCAAAAGAAACAATTTCAGAATGTTCAATGGCTTCACTTGAAACTAAGGCAAAATCAGTCAAATTTTGATATTCATACCTAGGGTTAGGTCTTATTTCCCTCATTTCTCTATCTCTTGTAAGTTGGTAATCTTGAATAGAGGTATTATTAGTTGGAACGATAGGCTCAACGGTTTCAGTTTCACTTTGAGGTTCATCCACCTCAACAGGTTCATGTTGCTCAGCAAAAGGTGTTTCATTTCCAGTTTCTACAGGTTGAGATAGGTTAAATTTGGTTAAATTCACCTCTCTCAGAACACTCTCACCATTTTCAGATTCAACAACATTTTCAGCTTCATGTTTTAGGCATGGCATTTCAGATTCATGAAAGACTACGTTTGTACTGTTAATAATCTTAATGCCCTGAACCCCTAAAACCCAGAACCTATACGCTTTCACACCCTCGGGATACTCGNAAATTCACCTCTCTCAGAACACTCTCACCATTTTCAGATTCAACAACATTTTCAGCTTCATGTTTTAGGCATGGCATTTCAGATTCATTAAAGACCACGTCTCTACTATTAATAATCTTAATGCCTTGCACACCCAAAACCCATAACATGTACCTTTTTACCCCTTCAGGGTAACCTAACATCACACATTTAATGACTCTAGGCTCTAATTTTCCTTCAGATTGATGTGCATAAGCAGCACATCCAAAAACCCTTATGTGTGTTAGACTTGGTGGTCTCTCGTTTACAGTTCTTATGGAGTTTTGAAGTCCACAGAACTGGATGTAGATCTATTGATCAGATAAGCAGCAGTGGTGACTGCCTCTGCCCAGAAACCTTTGGCTAAACCAGAGCTAATTAACATGCATCTTACCTTGTTCATTAGGGTCGTATTCATCCTCTCAGCTACCCATTTTGTTGGGGATGTTAGTCTGACAGTTCTATGTCTCATTATTCCATTTTGCTTGCAATAATTGCCAAATTCAAAGTTACAAAACTCAAGTCCATTATCAGTTCTTAGAGTTTTTAACTTTTTATCTAATTGGTTCTCTACCATTTTAAGCCAAGTCCTAAACTTTTGAAAGGTTTCAAATTTAGCATTTAAAGGATAAACCCAAACCTTTCTGCAATAATCATCTACAAGAGACAAAAAATACTTATTTCCTCCAAATGTGGGATGTTTTTCAGGCCCCCATAAGTCTGCATGAATATAATTCAATGGTCTATTTGTACTATGGGAACTAATTTCAAAGCTCATTCTGTGAGATTTACCCAACACACAGGTCTCACAAAAACTTAAAGGTTCAATTTCATCTTTTCCAAGTAGCTTTTAGTTACTTAGATACTTTAAGCCTTTGTTACCAATATGACCCATCCTATTATGCCATAGTTTAGATTTATTTGCAGTAACAGAGAATAGATTGGAATCAGGAATAGAGATTGTATTGCCTTCAAGGTAGTACAATCCATTTCCCTTTAGTCCTTTCATGACAATTAGAGATCATTTCATAATTTTTAGAACCTGATTGTCAGATTTAAAAACGTGTCCTTTATCTTCAAGAATCCCTAAAGAGATGAGGTTTTTTTTTAGATTAGGAACATATCTGACATCCCTGATTGGTCTCACAATGACATCATGCATTTTAATAGAAATGTCACCAATCCCAATAACAGTCTGAGAATTATTATCTCACATATAAACCTTCCTAGGTTCTACATCCTTATAGTTTTAAAACCAAGATTTTATGGGACTCATGTGAAAGGTACAACCTGAATCTAATATTCAGTCCTTATTAGTTTCATCACCTGTTACAATCATCACATGCATGCTATCTAATTCAGATCCTACAGTAGAATTATTCAGTTCTCCATTGTTTTGATCATTTTGTTTCATTTCTAATCAAAACAATCCCTTTTAAAGTGCCCTAATTTTCCACAGTGATAGCACTTTTTATTACTCTTGTCTTTAGATTTTGATCTTCCTTTTGATTTCACTTTCATCCTTTTATGTTGAAAAGTATTCTCTCTTTTTTCAGGTTTCTCCTCTCTAGAGTTAGATTTATGTTTCTTCCTAACTTTTAACTCTCTGGCTTTTAAGGCATCTATCACTATAGCTTGTGTCAATTTATCTCTTGAGTATTTTATAGCATTCCTGACATCTCTATGGGATTCAGGCAAATAATTCAATAAAATCACAACAAGGTCTTCATCATCAAACTTCTTATCGTGCTAGACTCTTAACAATAATGCTAAAGTCACTCAAGTTCACTTCTAAATCCTTTCCATGGTCCATTCTGAAACTAAATAGTTTTTCCAAAAGATAGATTTTGTCTGGCAAAGTTTTAGTCAAAAACATGGTGTCAAGTGCAGTACATAAGGCTCTAGTAGTTTCGACTTCATCTAATTGTCTAACAATATTATCACATAAGTGCAAGATTATTGAACTGTATGCAATTTCATTCATCTCTTCAATTTTAACAGGTTTTGCTTTCAACTCATCAGAAAAGGTTTCAGGATCATCAAGGGCCTTTGCAACCCTTTGTTGGACCAGAATGATCCTCATTTTCTGNAATATTATCACATAAGTGCAAGATTATTGAACTGTATGCAATTTCATTCATCTCTTCAATTTCATCAGGTTTAGCTTTAAGTTCAGCAGGAAAAGTTTCAGGATCATCAAGGGCTTTGGCAACCCTTTGTTGGACCAGAATGACCCTCATTTTCTACTTCCATGTTGAGTAATCCCCATTTTCATCAAATTGTGATAACTCGACCTTCGACCCCATTACAGATTCTGTAAAAGGATGCCTTGTACTCATGGACATAGTATGATCTTTAATTACATATCAACTATTGGACAGAAAAGGTTTTCAAAAAAAAATTGAATTTAAAAACAGCTACAGTGATGCAGAAATCGAAGCTGAAATCAATGATGTATGTTCAAGAATTTTATCAGTATCAGTATGAGTGATTAACACGATGATAAGAGTTATATATCAAGAATTGCACAATATAGTCAAGAATCTCAGAAATACAGCATGCTAGCCAAGATAGACATACACATATGCAAATTAAACTTAATTTCTATGCAGAAACAATATTTCATACATATATCATCTATCATGCACACTAATTTAAAACCAACTTGCTAGAGGTATGGAACGATCTCACCAAATATTGTTGAAAAACAGTAAAGCAGACCCTCAAGAACCTTAATCAGAAACCAAGAATCCACTCAATCACCGAAGATCAGTTCTGTTGGCGTAGCGCCACACAGTCGATTACTAATATCACCAAAAAGTAAATTAATCAGTAAACACTTTAACAAATTTAAAGAAAATCAACATATCCCCAAACCAAAGAAAAAATTATTTTCTTTTTAAAAAACACACTTAGAAACCCTAATGGCTCTGATACCAGTTTTGTAAAATTTTTTGATTAAATAAGTTGACAAAAAACCTAAGTATAACAAAATCACAAAATTTAATCAAAGTAAAAACGTAAGAACACCAAGTTGTTGACCTAGTTCAGCCAATAGGCCTAGTCTAGGGGGCTCAGAGACTGTAGCCAGTTCCACTAGTGCAAAATAGCCTTCCAAGAGAGAGTATAGTGTACATCAAACCACTCAGAACTCTGGTTTGATCATCGATTCGTATGGATCTACAAAACTAAGACTCAAATCCTTCACAACAATCAACCATAACCAGTCCTGACCAAATCTTAGAACAACATAGACTTTCACACAGCCTAGAGTTACTGTTGCAGGACGAATATTGCAGGATCAATCACAAAATAACTAGAGTTACACAGAAGGATTTCAACCCAAGGAAGAAGAAGAAAGAAAATTATCAAAAATGAAGAATCTAAAAAGAAAATAGAAGAGAGAACAGAAAACCAAAAGTGCCACTACAGTACCCGTCAAAATCAAGTTAAATGAAACATTTTTACCAAAATAAATCTCTGCCATCCATTTAATCAAACGGTTATTATCCTTCCTCAATTAGCACAATCCATGCCACAACCAAAGGACCATTTGGAGGTTGCCACGTGGGCCGTCCATAATCCAAATAATCAGTCAAGGTAAATTTCAAAAATAAAGCCAATTTAATAGTGTTGAAAAGCACACACTTTCACCTTAATTATAAAACTTCGTAACAAACTTTTCAGAATTCGAGCATAGAAAGTTGTTGATGTTGCTACCAAAATTCATACGATGGAGATAGATAGCCACAAGCAAACATTTCCTTCACATGAGATGACCTGAAAATGATCTAAGTGGAATTTTCGAGGAATAACACAAATGCTTCCCAATACCTACAAAAAGGCGTCGATATGTTGGATCTGGTCTCTTCAGTGCAAGGATTAGTTAAAGATGAGAGAAAACAAGTATGTAGAAAGCTATGAAATGCAGAATGAAAGCATAATGAAATATGGAACAGAGGTACAATGAGTGTTGAAATTGTTGTTCAAAAATCAATAAAAAGTGTGTAGAACAAAAACTGAAATTGAAGGCCATGGAGGCATGTGGTCGCATGTTGGTTTGTATGTCCTGCCATTGAACAACCTATGCAGTCGCATAGAGTTGAAAACAAGTAGTGGTTGGTTTTTCAAATTGAAATTTGGTGTCATTTTAGTTGAAAAATTGCCACTCTTTATCATATTTTGGCACAATTTCATATAGTATTGATCGAGGTCTATAAATAGGATATTAATGATCAATACAAATATATAAAAACTACTTGAGATCAAATTTTATTCCACAAAAAAGATCAAAACATCTTTCCTTTCCTTTCCTTTCCTTTCATATTCAAATTTTGTTTTGTGTTTTTGAAATTTTGGTAGAAAACACTAAATGCTTAGGTATTTTTTTTTTATTACAAGGGTTGATTAATCCTTCAACCATTTGCTTATATCCATTTAAGCATCAAATTCATTTCGAGAGGGGGGAAATATCGTTTGAGGACGTGTTTAAGCCTTCATTTTATTCCGGTGTTCTTGTTTTTTGTTCTTTGTTTCTTCTTCATCCCTTTTGTGTGGAAATATTTTTTCCAACAATCTCAAACGATAATTCTGTAATGGAGAACAAAACTATGATGGCGACGATCAAATTGATGAATCAAGATCTTATCCGTGTAGATCGATTTGATGGGACAAAATTTACAAGATAAGATACCGAAGTCGTAAAAATGGAGAGACAAAAGCGTCAAGAAGATGAACTCATATGCCGCGGTCATATTCTTAACGTTCTATCCGACCAATTGTACGATCTCTACACAAATACGTCATCGGCAAAAGAAATATGGGATGCTTTGGAAAACAAGTATAAAGCCAAAGAAGAAGGTACTAAGAAATTCCTAATATCAAGGTATTTCAACTTCAAATTCGTTGATAACATTCTCCTTCTTCCCCAAGTACGTGAGTTATAAGTTATTATCAACAGGTAGAAGGCGGTAAAAATTGAAATCCCAGAATCTTTCCAAGTATGAGCAATCATTGCAAAACTCCTGAGGACTGGGAAAGGATATCAGAAGAAAATAATGCTTATTTTCGAAGATTATTTCTTGGAACAAGTGCAAAAATATCTTCGAATTGAAGAAGAATCGATGGCAAGAAATAAGAATGATAATTCTTATGAAGGCATTTGAAAGGCCAATGTCGTGAAGAAGACCGAACCTTCAAATAAAGCTAACAAGAGAAAACCTTCTAAAAACTTTCACAAATTTAAGAAGAAGTCCAAGGGAAATTGCTTTATATGTGGAAAACCCGAACATTATGCAAAGGAATGTCGACGCCGAAAACAAAACAATTTCGAAGAAAGAGTGAACTCCACCAAAGAAGACAATATTGTGGTTACCATAAGCGAGATCAATACAATCAAGGGAAAAGTTCTTGGTTGGTAATATGATACATGTGCAACTGTACATTACTTATTATGAAGTGGATGGAGATCAAGATATTCAAATGGATAACGAAGGTTGCTCCAAAGTCGTTGGGAAAGGAAATGTAGGGATTATCTTCACTTTCGGAAAAACTGTTACTTTAACAAATGTACTACATGTTCCTGAAATGAATAGGAACTTAGTTAGTGGTAATCTTTTAGGACAATCGGGTATAAAAAGTGTTTATAAGTCCGGTAAATTTGTGAAAATTTGTTGGAAAATACTACTCTAGTGAAGGAATGGTCAAACTTTGTATTGTTAACAAAATTATTAATAAAGTTGATTTCACTTATATTGTTGATTCATTTATTTTAAAGCATGTTAGATTAGGTCACATAGGTAAAAGTAGATGAAAAGAATGTTAAAAAGTAACTTAATATCATATAATAAAAATGATGCATTTAAATGTAAAATATGTGTAGAATCTAAAATGCCTAAAAAGTCTTATCAAAGTGTAAATATAACTTCTAATATTTTAGAATTAATTCATGCAGACATATGTAAATTAAATGGTATGTTAACTAAATGTGGAAATGTGTATTTTATTACATTTAAAGACGATCACTTTGGATACACTTATGTTTATTAAACGAAACATAAACATGAAACTTTTGATATATTTAAAATATATAAAAATGAAGTTGAAAATCACTTAAGTAAGAAAATAAAAACTCTAAGAAGTGATAGAGGAAGTGAATATTTTTCTAGTGATTTTAACTTGTTTTGTGAACAAGGCATAATTCATCAATATTTTACATCTGGGACACCCGAACAAAATGGTTTGGTTGAAAGAAAAAAATAAAATTTTAGTTGAAATGATAAATGACATGTTAACTTATGCTAAATTGCCATTTAATTTATGTGGTGAAACATTTTTGAATGCATGTAGGATATTAAATAAAATTTCTTCAAAATATACAATGGTTTTTCCTTATGAATTATGAAAATGAAGAAAATCTAACATTGGTTATTACAAAGTGTGGTGGTGTCTTATATATTATAAGAACACTAACCCTAATAGGACCAAGTTTGGTCCAAGAGGCATTAGATGTGCCTTTGTTGGTTATGTTAGTAATAGAAAATTATATAGATTGTTAAATTTTGAGACCAATGTAACAATTGAATCAAGTGATGTAGAGTTCTTTGAGAATTCACTATCCTCGAATAATGAATTAAGGGAAACCTACAATGAGATCTCTAACTCAAGAGCAACACAAAATGAAACATCTTCTAAAGATATTCATGAGTCTAATGAACCACGAAGAAGCAAAAGAACTCAAATTGAGAAGTTTTTAGGACCAGATGAAATTGACTCTCAACTTATTTCATTTTACCTAGTAGAAGGAAATGAGAAGAATGTTGTAAGAGCTATTCTTTTTATTTTACAAGTGGAGACCGATCCTAAACCTTATAGAGAAGTTATGACTTTTCGTGATAGCATCTTTTGGAAAGATGCATTAAAAAATGAAATGGATTCAATTATGTTTAATAATGTATGGGAAATTGTCGATTTACTACCCGGATCCAAACCTATAGGATGTAAATGGGTGTTTAGGAGAAAATACAAGTTGATGGTTCTCTTAGGCCGTGTTTGATTGGCCGGATTTTTCAGGGAAGTAGGAAAATATTTTCCACTCCACATTACCCCCACACGTGTGCATTTTCCGGGTAATTGATGAAAAAAATTTCCCACCTTTTTTGTGGGAAAAAATTTTCCAGGCTAGCTGTTTTTTTTTTTACAATGGAAACAAATGTCATACTCAATGGTAAAAAAAAAATTTCACTTTAATGGACAATTTTCGTGTAAAATAAAGTCAAACGAACACTAAATTTTGATGAAAAAAATGATTTTTAAGGAAACAATTTTTTTCCCTTTTTTTTTTTTTTTTTACTTTTTGGCAATGGAAACAAATTTTATAACCAATTGTGGAAAATATTATCACTTTAATAGACACTTTCCATGTAAAACAAAGTCAAACGAATAGAAAATTTAAAAAAATTTCGGGTGGAAAATTATACCAATCAAACACACTTAATTAACAATTCCCTGCAAAACTTTTTTCAGACAATTATTTTCTCTAGAAATCATTTTTTTTTTTCCACATATTTTCCACCCTTGCAATTAAACGCACCCTTAATACCTTTAAAGAAAAATTAGCATCTGAAGGGTATCGACAAAAGGAATGAATTGATTATTTTGATACTTGTGCACCGGTAACTAAAATAACTTCAATTAGAATTTTATTCGAATTAGCTTGGATACACGACTTACATGTTCATAAAATGGATATCAATACAGCATTCTTAAATGGGGATCTCGATAAGGAGGTTTCTATGAAACAACTCAAAGGGTTTGTTCTACCCGAAAATGAACATAAGGTGTGTAAGTTAGTGAAATCGTTATACGGTCTAAAGCAAGCACCTAAGAAATGGCATGAAAAATTTAACTTAGCTATTAATTCATTTGGTTTCATAAATAAAAGAGTAGATAAATGTTTATATTCTAAAGTGAGTGATGAATGTATAACCTTTATTTTCTTGTATGTTGATAATATGTTGATTATGAGTAATCACATGAATGGAATCAAAGAAATGGAGAG
This sequence comes from Fraxinus platypoda, assembly GCA_903798405.1. Classification (NCBI taxonomy): domain Eukaryota; kingdom Viridiplantae; phylum Streptophyta; class Magnoliopsida; order Lamiales; family Oleaceae; genus Fraxinus; species Fraxinus platypoda. The sequence continues at coordinate 342 of CAIGRT010044626.1, read as the reverse complement.
CTTTCTATGTTCCACATTCAAGATGAAAGATTTTGGACAAGTGGATATCATATTGAGTATTAAAGTTACAAAAACTAGTGGAAAATGTGATTAATAAATTCAAATATTTGAAAATAAAAGAATTTAATATTCCTCTGGATCCAAGTTTAAAACTTATGAAGAATGATGTAAGATAAGTTGATCAATTGGAATATGAAAGTGTTATAGGGAATCTAATGTATGCAGTTCAATGCACAAAATCGGACATAGCATTTGCAATTAATAAATTTAGGAGGTTTACTAATCATTCGAACAAGGAATATGGAAAGGTCATTGAAAGAGTTCTTGGCTATTTAAAGAAAA
>CAIGRT010044596.1:0-16781 GCA_903798405.1 Fraxinus platypoda | reverse complement strand
TCTGTAACTTAAAATTATGAATATGTGACCATTAATCACAAAATGTGACTTTATTATCTTTATTTAATAAATATTTTTAATTAATTAAATAAATACCTGATTTTTGAATTTTTAAACTATTTACCTTATTTTTGAATTGAGGTAAAGAATACTCCTTAAATATGAGTTTTTTCCTTACAAAAAGGTGCTACAAGTTACGAAAGGGTACTACAACATATCTGTAACAAGTGTGGGCACAATATAAAGACCTGGGCTGGATGTAGAGAGGCCCAACATTAATTACCCGTTAATAGGATCACAACCGACCCGATTACACTTTTACGCAAAGACGGGGGCAATTCTGTAAAAACATTGTTGAAATTTTCGAAATCCCTAAATTATATTTCCACCAAAAAGCAACCGCCAAAATCACTCCACGGATTCGAAAAATTCAACGAAAGTAATAAATTACTCAACCTAACACGCACACTCACACATTTTGCTTGGTCTTCATCTCCTCCATTGCTTTTGAATTTCTAAGGTATGTCTAATTTTAATCCTCTGTGGTTTGTTTAGTTTTTGTTCACGAGGCTTATTGTAGTAGGTTAAAGTCGTAATGCGGTTCATCTATTTCGATAATTTTCATTTTTTTTTTTGTGGTAATTTTGTGATCTTTTGTTTGAAATTGTTAGATCTATTCGGAATTTAAGGAAATATTTGCTTGTTTCTTTCCTATGTCTTAATTAAACAAAGATATTAGAAAAAGATCTAAAAAGAATGGACTACGATAGATTGAAAAAAAATCACTACTTTTTTACAAGTATATATGTTGTATTTGCGTTGTTTAATTTCTTGGCTAGGTATGGAATTGTTAACGTGCAATTTATTTGTTGATGATGGAAGTGAAGGTCAGGGAAATGGCCGGAAAAGGTGGCAAGGGGCTTTTGGCCGGAAAGACAACAGCAGCTGCTGCGAACAAGGACAAGGACAAGAAAAAGGCACCGACTTCTCGTTCAGCTCGTGCTGGTCTTCAGGTAAAAAATATATAATATATGCCGCCCGTTAGATTTGTTGGATTAAACTAAAGTTGATAGTTCAGTAATGTTGATTTTTACTTGCATGCCTACTGTTCTCGTTCTTGAAATGAGACCTTGAGAGTTGAGAAAGCATAATTTTCTAGTTAACGAGACAAATCTTTTTTATTTGTGGGTTAAAAGCTAAAACTTTAAAGTTGAATAGTTTGTCTGAGTTAGTGATTCTTTCAAAACGAGAATCACAATGTTAGTTAATATACAGTCAGCAAGACCTGTTGCAATCAAAGACAATCATGGTTTGGTTAATTTCTCAAGTTCTTGGTTACTTGTGGCTATATGCTTTACTTCAATTGCATGTTTGGTACGATACGCCGGATGTTCTAGATGATATTAAGAATGAAATATAAGTTAAAATCTTATCCAGCTTAGTGTCCTAACTGGTCAAGTGTTGCTCAAAACATGCCTTAGAGAGAATTAATACCACTCATACCAGTGAATGCAAGCCCTCTCGAGCTTTTGATCTAGTTTATGATGCTAATGGAAACTAGCAATGCAGTCGTTTGTGTTCTGGATCTTGGGTTTCTGCATACACGTGGGTGACTGTGGATGTCAAGCCCTTAGCAGTAGTAACATTGTTGATCCAACACAAAGTTGTTGCAAAAGTTTATAATGTAATTATTTTGGTGTTTGATTGCTAGATTTACATTTTTGTGCACGGAGGGTTAAAGTTTTGGCTTATTTAGGTTGATTTGATTGTTTCTTTCTCATATTCCTGTCATATGACATGGAATTGATGTACTTGTAACATCTATTATCTTTTCTGTTTAGATTGTGTTTTTTCTGCATTGCCTAGTTGCTCAGTTGCATCTGTAATAAATCTTTCTCCTTTGTATTTTAGTCCTTGTTTGTTCCCCATTTTCTAAATCTCATTTAACCCCTGTTTGGTTCCATTAAATTCTATTACATTACATTAATTTTTTCTCTCTCTTCATCTCAACCATACATTCATCAAATAAAATAATAATACACACAAATCTAAAACTTTTCAACCACACATCTCCCATCAATCACTATTCTAAAAATTTTCAACCCCCCAAAAATGCCAATTAATGGGGTATGAACAAGTATTAAGCCCCTGTTTGGCCCCCATTAAATTCCATTACATTACATTAATTTTTTCTCTCTCTTCATCTCAACCATACATTCATCAAATAAAATAATAATACACACAAATCTAAAATTTTTCAACCACACATCTCCCATCAATCACTATTCTAAAAATTTTCAACCCCCCAAAAATGTCAAATAATGGGGGCCAAACAGGGGCTTATACTTGAACTCATTTTCAACTATACATTTTATGGGGACCCACAACTTTCATCATCATTTCAACCACACATTTCATCAATTTTTATCAAAATCTACTAAAAATTTGTTTTTTTTAGCTGAACCAAATCGGGGCTTAATTTTAATTTTTTACCAATGCATTTGGTTTTGTTTATTGGAGTCTAGTTTCCAGTTGGTCGAATTCATCGTCACCTAAAGTCAAGAACTAATGCCCATGGAAGAGTTGGAGCCACAGCAGCTGTTTATTCTGCTGCAATTCTTGAATATTTGACAGCAGAAGTACTTGAGTTAGCTGGAAATGCAAGCAAAGACTTGAAAGTTAAGAGAATAACACCAAGGCATTTGCAGCTGGCCATCCGAGGGGATGAGGAGCTAGACACCCTCATCAAAGGAACCATTGCTGGTGGTGGCGTGATTCCTCACATCCACAAATCCCTCATCAACAAAACCACCAAGGAGTGAGTAAACGTGTTTAGTTTACTGCTGTTGAACTGATGAACATGTTTATTTTGTGATTGTGTTTGTTTCTCTTGTTCTTAGGCAAGTGTGATAGGAACTTACGCAGGTTGAACATTTACATTTTAGATTGCCTAACTGAACAAGTAGCTATGTTTTGATGTAGTTATTTCTATTTTAATGTTAAAGCTAGTGTTACAATGTTTCATTTTATGGCTATGCTCGTACCATTGAATTATCATGAAGTTCCTTAGTCTATGTCTCCAACTCTAGCGACCCCCCCACCCCCGGACCCCAAATGGACTAATTGCACATTATAACGCTCGTTCTTGACTTCAATTCTGCACCATGAGCGAGACAAATGCTCTTCAAAACTGTAATAAGCACTGGATCATTCTCCCTGCCGCAAATTTTCCCTGTTGGTGTGCCTTTGTGAAACACAATTCAAGCGTTAGACATTGGAAATTATCCCTTTTTTTTTGCTTAGACAACCTTAAGTGCCTGTTTGGCTCCCATTATTCCATATTAGAATGAGATGAATAATAATTTTTTGGAGAATGTATCGTTAAAAAAAAAAATTTGAATTTATGTGTGATATTATTTTATGAATTATGTTATTTGTACATAATTCATTGTACATAATAGTATCTACACCCTCACATGGAGGGAGATTCACTTCGAATAAAATATAATACATTCAAAATGAGATCCCTTCCATATGAGAGTGTGGATACCATTATATACAATGAATTATATACATGTAGTATAATCCATAGAAGTGTGAGTCGTACTAAGTCAACTCACTTTACATCTTTAACTCTCATTTGGCCCCGTTAAATTATAATTTTTTTTTTTTATCAATTGTACATTTTTCAATAAAATAAGAATAATGTTATGTGTACACCTAATGGTGTACACAATGCATTACGCCCCCTTCACATGGAGGGGGCCCGCACACACTAATTTGATCCGTGAAGAAAATTACGAGGTCTGGCACGACCTGCAAGTATATGGCCATGCTAGGCGGCTGCTTGGGTTTATCTATTTTTTTGTTTTGTCTTTGCAAAGTGTAAAAACAAATTTCATTATCAAGAACTATCTAAAACAAATAATTTGTTTTTACATTTTATTTTAGTTAATATTCTGGCACCGCTGTGCACGCTTAGTCGGATGAATAAATCGAAATTTAAAGAAATCAATTGATTTTCTCACCAATTGTTTATTATTCTTTATTCAACTGCATTTTTCCAAATTATAATATATAATTTTATGTTATTCATGAAGAAATATTTGTGAACTAAAACAAAATAGAAACGAAAATACTCTAGAAATAAACACAGAAGATATTGACACAATTGAATATTTTCTAGGGTTCTTTGTGTTTGATGATGCGCTAGCACGGAACATGGTGGGTAATTGATCTTTTATTAGATCGTGATATGTGTTACCACCTTCTAGAAAATAGATTCATGAAGGATCATGTGCTTTCAGATATATTTGGTTCGAATAGACTTGTTTATTTAATCTCGTGTGATTCAAGTATTGTGTTTCCATACACAATTTTTGACTTATTATAAATATACTCTAGTACTTCTTTACAATTCATTTATACATTTTTGCCTTGCATTTGTCCTATATTCATAAAGAGAGTACAAAACATTTTTCTAGTTTTTCATTTCTTGTAATTTGAAGTGCTGTTATCACAAGAAGAGATAATTGTATCTTGGGAGACTATTGTCGTTTAACCATGAGCACTTGTGTGGAAAATTGGTCTTAAGAACAAAGAATTGAACTTTTGGTTCGATCTACCCGTTCTTACATTTTTTTAATTTGGTTTCAATTTCAGTAAGTATTATCTTTATAAGCGTCGAGACAAATCGGGTTTGACATTAATCTACTCCATAAAATTCACATTACATCTCCCCTCTACTCCACCAATTTGTTGTGACATTGTTTGTATCGCTTATTTGTGTGACAACTTGATGTTCAATTCTAGAATGTAACTCATACTTTCATTTTTCTTGTGTCTGAGCAGAAATAGTAATTAATATGACCCTAATTTGGGTTTTACACTTTTACTTCTCTAATTCAAGTAAATACTTATTTTGGGCCTACTTATTTAGAGCTGTAACTATTTACATTGTGCCAAAAGTGCTATCAAACAAAAAAACATCTTTGGTCCGAACCTGAAAATGTAAGCAAGTTGCATAGATTTCGTCGAAATATTAACAAAACATTGTTAAAAAAAAGGATAAAAAAATAAAATGTGCTGAAAATTCCAACTCTTTCCAAGAATGAATATAGCTGTTGCCAGGACGGACCCAGGAAAAAATTTAAGACGAACTAATACGCAGAAAAAAAATTAATAATAATTGCTTTTACTTAAAACAGCCCCTCCTTTTTCTTTAAAGGTGAATTGGCCTGGGGGAGGGGCTGCTGCAGTCTTCTTTATATGCTCTTACACCCCCTTTTGTTCTCTTCTTCTAACCCAAATTTCCTCTTAACACTTAAAGATTGTGTACTTTTCAAATTTTATCTCTCTCTTTACTCCGAAGAGCCAACATGGTTGCGACGCTTGTTCACCAATGCATATGCCCTTTGCCGGCGCGATTCGACCGGAGAAACATGCAGAAGCTTAGTCATTATCCCATTATTTCCTATGTTCTTACAAAGACAACAACCAATACAAAGACATCAACTGATGACTCCAAGAATGTTTACAAAGATAACTGGTTTGATCTTCTTGCCATTAATCATATCTCCAGAAACTTACAAGCTTCAATAGGTTCTCTCTCTCTCTCTCTCTCTCTCTCTCTCTCTCTCTCACACACACACACACATACTTGGACAGCTTTTACTACATCTCTATGTCATTTTGAATGGTTAAATCATGCCTTTTGGATTAAAAAATGCACCGTCTATTTGATCTATTCATGGACACATTCTTGTTCTACATTCATCATTTTTTATCGAGAATTCAAAAATGAAAAAATTTACTTCAATTAGAAGTCTTTGAATTTACAATGATTGATAAATAGATTTTGAGTACAAGCGTTAATCCATCTTTCTTTGAAAAATAGAGGGTGCATTTTTTAATCCAAAATGCATGACTGATTTTATAACTATTCAATATTTTTGCAATTTTAATCATCTTTTATGTCTTATTTTATCAAAATATGTCTTTTAAATAAACTTTACTATGGCTTCGTCTTTATGCTCTTCCTTTTTGACTTTTTACGTTGATAATTGTCATTGCTCTTCAATAATAGTCATTCCTTTATCTTTGTGACACTTTGACATTTTGAACCGTTAATAATGCCTTTTGAATTAAAAAAATGCCCCCTCGATTTTTCAAAGAAAGATAGATTATATATTTAATTCTTTTCTACCCATAAAGGATTTAGAAGCAGCAAGGGGGGATATGATGGCTTTGTGGAAGCTGCGACAATGGCGACAAAGTTGTTTAGTCCAACTGAGCAGCAGAAAATTGTTAATCAAACACTTGATATGGCCTTCCCTAGGCCTATACTTAACATGGCAAGTTCATTTTATCAATATATTTGATCATCTTTATCATTATTGCATTTCATATTAATTTTCTAAAAATTGATTGGCTGAAGAAATTAAAATAAAAAAATAGGAATTTAAAAAATATATTAATTATATTGCTTCTGTTTGGTAGAAATTAATATATAATTTTAATCTAAGTCAAAGTTAACAATTAATTTTAATCACAATTCATCAACTTTTATCAAAATCTACTAAAAATCTGATTTTTGAATGGTAATTTTTGCCCGATATTATTCTTTCGTCATGACTTCTGCTTGCTCTAATGACTCTTCCGTCAAACAAAGCATTTTTTTTAGAAAATAATCCAAATATATTCAAAAATAATTTCTTAATATTAGAATCAACTTTTCAAAACCTTTCTCATATAAGCCATATATTAAAGATTTTTTGTTAGTACAATGTTAGTCATGCCACATGAATGAAGAAGTTGAACTAATTTGTGTGGTAAGAAAAGAATTGAGAGCTGAACAGTAAAGTATTTGGTGTTTATTTCGTGCGAGCAACTATTACATGCAATATAGAATTCTAGAAGCTAATTGTGTTTTAACTTATTTTCCAATTTCTTAGAAGAGCAAGCTTTGAATTTCACTTCATTTTTTTGTCTAAATAGATTTTTTTTTTAATTTACTTGTAAAATTATTTTATTGAGAGAATGTGACTGAAAATAAATTTGGAAAAAAAATGAATTTTTCAAATAGGAGCTTAATTAAATCATTTTTATTATTTTTATGATGATTCTAACCAAAATCGATGTCAAGCTAATTCAAGTCGCATAGCTATTTATTAGAATTTTAATTTTAAATTTTATGGTATTTACATCGAACTATGTTAATACAACATAAATCCTAAATATAACGACGGTAGATGACACGTACTTTATTAGGATTTTTTTTAGTAAATTATCACACGTGACATCATGATGATGCACAAGAGAATAAGAAATGCAAAATAGTGAAAATGAAAATTTCTTATAATTTTCTGATAGAAAGACAGTTAAGCATACTGCATAGATAGGGAAATTGGATACATTCTAGTACGTAAAGTTCACCCTACTAAATAAACCATCATTATAAATCGGATTTCTTCAGTCACGCAAAGTAAAAGCAACAATCTCCTCACATTTCAGATGATAATCATGTTAAATATTCAGATAATGCAATTATATACAGGCCTTGATTAGTGTATGTGTTCACATTTCACCACAGATGAGGACCCTGATGCCACAATCTAGATTTACAAGGGAGTTCTTTGCTGTCTTCACGACGATTTTCTTTGCTTGGCTTGTCGGCCCTTGCAAGGTGCGTTGAAAATCGATTATTTTGGTATGATTAACAAAAGAATGCAAACAAAAGAGAGACATTATTGACATGTTTGACACGTTGAATTAGACATGAAAAGACGTGATTAAGGAATAAAAGTATCAATCCTCTTCAATTCAACGTACCAATTCTATCTACCCTATGCAGTATTAGCATTAAAAAAAAAATGTTGTCAATATTGTATACCAAACATGTACTTTAAGAAACTTCAAATGATTGCACACACATATCATGGCTTCGTGAGTGTGTGCAATGGTCAAGCAGTGAAAGTAACATATGCCCTCTTTCTCTTAACACAAGGTGAAAGAGTCGGAGTTCGAGGGAAGAAAAGAGAAAAATGTTGTCCATATAAAGAAATGCAGGTACCTTTCGCCTTTTGCTTCCAAATAACTTCACAATGAGAACCCATATACCTAATTGAAATAACTTTAAGCTGCAAAAATAATATAAATTAATTATTGTTCTCTTTCTCTTTTCCAGTCTTAAGAACATCTTCAATGTGATCCGCTCATTTTGTTCTCCATGATTCTACACAGATTTTTAGAGGAGACCAACTGTGTGGGAATGTGCACTAACCTATGCAAGATGCCATCTCAAGCGTTCATTCAAGAGTCCCTGGGTATGCCTACCACCATGGTGCCCAGTAAGTATCTTGTGACTTGTTTGTAATGTAATCCTTCATTCATACAATCCCGATCAGGCAGAGACCTTCCCCTTTTTCTTTTTTAGAAAAGGCCTGATACTGACACCAAGAAACGAAAGTTAGGGGAGCAAAGCCCTTGCTATCAACTTTTTAAAGACCTATACTTATAATATTCTCACATTCGTGTACGTATAAATTAGGACATATATCATCCAAGCCTTAAAATTTTTTTGATTTAAAGACATTGAAGGACAAAAGCAAATAGGGATCATACCTGGAAGAGTAACAGTGTGGGCACTAAAAGTTACAAACCTTGCAAACCAATTAAATGGAGGGTCCCATCCATAAGCCTACTTAATGCAGAAAATAACCCATCATAGCTTATTTGAAATTTCCACCATGTAATGCATTACGGCTAAATATATAACTCAATTCTTTATATTATAAAGTTTGTACCCAAAAACTAAAAGGGGGAAAATCTTGAGACAAACCAGCAAAGGAGCCACTTTTTATTTAAAAAATTGTCATGTCTCAGCTTATCATCCTTCCTTGGCCTATTCCATGCATGTGTAAAGAAAATGTTAAAAGTCTGCTAGGCTCTAGTATCTGAGAAACATATAGTGATGCTTAAATGAGTATGTTACAGTCCCAACAGTTCCGCAAACTTAATGCATCGGTTGATATTTGAGTTTTATACGATTAAAAAAAAAAACTTTTTTGTTTGCAGATTTTGAAGATATGAGTTGTGAGATGATATTTGGTCAGCAACCTCCACCACCAAGCAGTGATCCAGCCTTCACGCAACCATGTTACAAACAATGTAATTATTTAAACTTTAATCTATCATCACATTCTATTAATTTTGGAATGCATAGCAGGATTTTTCCCATTTAGAATAATGAATATAGCTCAAGCATAGCTGGTCTATTCTAATTAGCCAAATGATAACAAAATATGAATAAAGGTGATGGGAATATTATGCTCATGCTCCTCTACGTCATTCGTGCAGGCAAGGCAACCCAAAGGCACCAGAAAAACTGCACCAGCTCGTAGGGTGTAGCTGTTCAAAAAAAACAAGAAAAGTAAAAACAAAAAGATAAAACGAACAAAGAGGTGAGGAAGAAAGGACTCGGAGAGTATAAGAGGAAGGCAATTATATTCTAATTCAATTAGATCCTTCTCTGATCACAACAATCTGTCATATATATTCCAGTAAGTTATTTCCAGCTGGTTTATCATACAACTCTTTCATGACAAAAAATTGAAAATTATAAATTGCACAGCAAGAAACTATGAATTGATTATTATGGGAGGCTTCCTAATGCCAGGATATTCCATTAGCCATCAAGCACCAGATAGAAAAAGCATGATACCAATTTTGAAGTTCTCATCTAGTGATTAAATATTATGTTGAAGATAAGATTGAAATCATACATATGTAGTCCTCTCTAACAACTTAAACTTTTAGATGATTCTCAGTTTGAGTCTTACTGTCACCAATTTAATAAAATTGTGTACATGTAAGGTTTTGATGAGAAAAGAATGAACCCTACATGAGGAAGCGTGTTGAAGAAAAGATTTTACATACACGGGGTATCTCTAACCACATAAACTTTTAAATCAAGCAGTTCAACAAAAATATTATTACCCTCATTTCGATTGTAAATGAGACATTACTTAAAGAGTCTTGATTACAAGAAAAGCTGCTACATCTCCAAGATAGCTAGACAATTTCATTAGTATTTAAAGAGATTTTTCAATGACTCAGTTGCAAGAAAAATTATGTTATTAATAACAAAACTAAAAACACCAATTCAACAGTGTTTGCTATCTATGTGCGAAAAAAATTAGACGAGGGTGTGATCAGCGTCATATGAGATCATGAAAGCAACGCTTGCATTGTTAGCTCTATTAAGATATATAAGTTGCCATCTTTACTAAATGGTTCTTTAAGCCGTTATAAACTAAAGGAATTTCAGCACCCCCGCAATTTTTTTTTCTCAGTAAATAAGACGATTGCAGAGCATAGTGGATTTACAGCTTATTGAATCAAGTCAATAAACCATAACTTGTTATGCCATTTAAATGAAAAGAAAAGGTTCTAGACACTAGATTTATAATATGACGGGAGGATCTTGCTGGCACTAATTAAGTCAATTATCGATAGAAGGATCAACAAGTACAATGAAATTTATTGTCAGTATCAATTCTGAAAGCAGAATGTTGATATTCATAAATCAAAATTGAATGGATATGCTAGTGGTTTTTAATATGTTTGATGGTTCTAAGACTAAAACAACACCTATAAGACACACTAATTTATACTGATGACCAAGCCAATAAGGTTTTCTTGCTTGGAAAAGTGCTTTGACTCGAGATTTGTTGTAGGTTTTAAGGACAGCAGGGGTGGACCTACCAAGTGTCTCCCACTTCACATAACCTCACAAGTGACCAAATTAATATATTCTGCTGTCTTTTCTATCATATTAAGAGAGTGAAGCACTCACACAACAGATTAAGGCTTATTAGTGCAGCATTTGGTGGATCTGTTAAACAAATAGCACAACACACTAAGTCTCATTCCCAATAAATTTGGGGTCAATTAAGAATATTTCAGGTGTAGTAATCTTAATTTAGGGATAACATATTTATATATACACATAATTACAAGCATACAAATAGCTACCTTCAATACATCCATTAATGCAAGGTGCTGATACGGCCATGTCCGGTAAAGATTCTTCAAAATTCATATTTCTCCAAACTCATTTCAACCACTCATTCACCGGATAAAATACTTTTAAACATGGACCCATAACTTTTTTCTACTTTTTAACCACATATTCTCCAACAAAAAATCACTTCTCACAAAATCTATTCAAAAAATTTGCATAAAATAGGCCCCTAGTATTTAAGCACAGTAAATCTTCAATGTAAAACTTTATATCTAGCAATCATTTTTTTTTCCTTATGCAGAGAAGAAATTCATCATAATGCAAACATAGAAGGAAGTCTCGAATTAAAAATAATAATAATTCAAAAGGCAATGACAAGAAAACTTAATAATAGCGAAGATAATGGACCTAAATGAAAAAAATGAGAGTATCAACACATAATTCCTAAAATGTTTTGTTTAAGATTTCAGCAAATCAAAAGCTTAGAGCACAATAGAAACAATTGAAGCAGGCATTACAACGTAGAATAAATTTTGAAGCATAAAAAAGCATAAAAAAATGTTTAAGAATCGAAAAAATAACATTTGAATAAAATTGATGTAAGAAGAAAAGAAAACAATAAATAGTTTACCTAAATTTTTTTACAGCGTGCTAAGATTGCTCGTTTAGAATCCAGTGGTGGCTTATGTCTTCCTCCTCATATTGTAGCCAGGATTCTGAAATTTGAACCGGACCCGGTCCAGCTATATGATGGTACTTCTGGTTTGCTATGTTAAACCCAATAATTTTAGGCCCACTAAGCCCAATCTGCTTATGGTATTTGGCCCATTAATCAGGATTATTGGGCTAGCAATGTTGTACTTGATCCGTTAAAGTGATCGTCCAGTACTAATGGGCTCAAGAATTAAGGTTATATTTCATTAGCGAAATCGTCCCCACACACGAAAAACAGATACGAGCTAGCTCATCTCGAATCGAATCAAATCGTTGATAATTTTTTGTTCATTGAATGAATTAACTAGGACGGAGGGAGGGGTCGCAGCTTGAGCTTTAGCCCAGTGTTGCCTTAAACCCATTTAAATTTTCATCGCTAATTTTTTTCCTATGTATCAGTCCGATACAAAAAATTCGTTTTGTTCCCCTAACTCTGCCCCTAAATGTAACTATAATTGTTTATTATTTATATCATATCGTATAACTACCCCACCTCGTCCCCCAAATAAAGCTTCCAATGACCAATAATGAAGTCACATAGCTATACCATCTGGCAAAGGTCTCAATAAAGGGTAGAAATTGGCAGCCCTTCTCTACAAAGGATGGACAGGTTTAAAGAATTCTGGACATATAACTGCACAAGTTCAGGCACTCTTAGTTCAACAGAGAAAAAAAGGTAGCCATCAATTAATTAAATAAAGTATTAGTACCCCTTTGGGATAGCCTGAGACCACATGCCCTCGTTGCACGTCAGTACGAAATATTATATTGTACTGAACAATTTCAAATAAAAAAATTCATATTGAATTCAAATAAAAGCTAAACCAAACAGGTACTGAGTCATATTGAATGAAAACTATTAAAGAGAAAAATAAATGAAATCTCATTAATTCTTGTTTTCTTATGTCCCATTCTTGGTACTAAACAAACTCTTATTAATATATATACAGTAAGTTTGTTTAAACTGCAGCCTTTATTCATGCAAATCCATAGACTGTATTTTCCTTGAAATTCTCCCTCTTTTCCCCATCTCCATACAGTGCATAGGCTTCCTCTCCATGCACTGAATCATCTCCAATATGCAGAGCCTCTTCATCCAACCTAAGTGGAACCACAACCTTAATCAATAAGCAAATTAAGGTTGTCATTACAACATTCAAGCATATGACAAACACAAGTCCTAGAATTTGAATCCCCAGTTGCTTTAGTCCTGCACCAAATCTGCCACTCTGAATCCCATATGCAAATCCTATATAGTGCTGCCAGTTCTCCACTAGGTAAAATATGCGACTGAGTTTTGGCTCGGCGAAGATTCCAGTGAGTATCCCGCCTAACATTCCTGCGATGGCGTGGGTGTGGAGCACTCCCAACGTGTCATCGACTTTCATGAGTAAGGGACATTTCTTTTGGAGGATCATCATTGTGTACCATGGAATGCTGCCTGAGAGCAACCCCATTATGATTGCTGCCCAACCTTGAACCACTCCTGCAAAACATTGTTATAGCAAATTTTAGTCGATCAATTGTAATGACTCTAATTATGTCCCACGTGGCTAAGTTAGTGGCTTGGTTCACGGGTTTGTAATCACTCGATTATCCTCCCTATACAAGCCGTTTCAAAGTCTAGTTCCTACTAATGTGGTTGTAGTATTAGGGCAAACTACCTTTTGGATATGACCTGATAGCAACTTGAAGGGGCTACTTCCAGTAGAAGATTGGTTTCGTAAAGTCTCGTAACTGAAAAAATGGCTTGTTGTGGCTGTCGATTCTAAAGAAGGGTGCAATATAATAACCCTAATCATGTCCCATATTGCTAATTAAAGACTTGATCTGTGCTTATAATTACTCGAGAGCAAGTTCTATATGTTGTTTTTGAAGCATCGATTTTTTCTTCAAACAATCTGAAATACTTACTTTTTAGATTGCATGAAAGATGGAACAGAATAATAGGATGATCAACATGATCAAACAAGATTAGAAATATAAGTCGAGTCCACCAACTTCACGATGTATTCTTAAGACGAGTTAATTTCGGAGTTCGGGCTCGAAGTTACTCAATTGAAAAACATTTCCAACACTACCTAATGTGTTTGTCCCACCATGATGCACAAAAATATTTTATGGATATCAACTATTGGATAAAATGAGACAAACAATGTTATTTTACCTGCACCAGGGGTGATACAGACCAAGCCGGTGATAATGCCCTGGGTGGCGCCAAGCACAGAAGGTTTCTTAAAGAATATGATGTCAAGAATGAGCCATGTGAGCAAGCTTGTGGCGGTGCAGATGTGCGTGTTAAGGATGGCCAAGGATGCATCGGTGCTGGCCACAAACGGAGCTCCACCATTGAATCCCGTCCAACCAATCCAGACGAACCCAACTCCGGTTAGCATTGACAAAATGTTGTTCGGGATGAATGTCTCTCGATCCTTAATTGACCTCGGCCCGACCTGCATAAAAATATACATTGATGCTCTCTCTTTTAGGGTAGAATTAGTTATGGTCGAGATTTTAGCATACCCAATAAGCAGCGGTGAAACCCGAGACACCTGAGGCGACATGAATCACATATCCCCCTGCAAAATCAATAATTCCCATCTTTGACAACCAGCCATCAGGGTACCATATGCTATAAGCACTAATGGTGTACGAAAATGTTAGCCAAAGTGGCACAAAAATCATCCAGGCATGAAAATTCATTCTCCCAAGCAATGCGCCAGCAATCAAAACCAATGTAATCGCAGCAAACACGAACTGAAAATACACCATAGTCGCGTTAGGGAACGACCCTAGAAATGCCTTTCGTAGAAGAAATTTCTCGTCTAAGGAGATGTTAGGAAAACCAACAAAGGGTAAAAATTTGTCTCCAAATGACATTCTGTAGCCCCATGTCACCCAACAAACCAGGACCGAGGCAAAGGCATATAAAGCCATGAAGGCTGAGTTCACAGCCCATTTCTTCTTGACGATGCTGCCATAAAGAATAACGAGGCCTGGAACGCTTTGGAGTCCGACTAGAGTTGCTGCTGTGATCTGCCAAGCGTTGTCGCCTTTGTTCATCCATTCCGGGCTGGCCTCATCGGGCATCAAGTTTGCCGGGAATTGTGACATTTTCCGGGGCTACAATGTATTAAAGTACAGATTGGACTTGCAAAACCAGCTTCTAACTGTGTCGTCACCAACAGGGTCCGAAAGGGGCCCTAGTTGGAGAGGTTGCAGAGACTCAACTCTGAAAATGTTGATGGAAACAGAAGAATTTGACAGCAATAAGAATGAAATTGCTATATTATTTTCAGTTTTAAACCGAAATGAATAGCTAATTTCGATCTGTCAAATGAATTTCTGCCCCTAAATTCCTGTCATATTAAATGCAAGGCTTTGCATCTCTTTCGTTCATTCTTCGTACCTAGCTGGCTAGTTCCTTGTCGATTATCGTATAAAAATAAAAAGAGAATGAGAGAAGAAGATGGGCTATGGCAGGTTACATTTCATTTGCAATGACATTCCTACGCGCGTCCAGTAATTAATTTGTTGCAATATATGATATATCAAGAAAATCCATGCCAATAAGCCACTTAATGCAATACTATTTTGGTGAGTAACAATATCAAATATTATTAAGTGAGGGTTTGGTGGAGATTAAAATTAGATTTTTAATAAATTGTAATAGAAGTTTTTGAAATGTGTGGTTGAAAAGCTGTGGGGACCCATGAAAGATGTGGTTAATATTGTTTGTTTGACTTTGACTTTGACTTAGATTAAAACATGATTTTAATCTGAAAAAAACATGGCCTAATTATCTTTATGTAGAAGATTGAATACAAATCATAATGGAAAATCTCATTTCTTTATACCATAGATAAAATACGGCTTATTGGCACAAAACGTCTCGACGATTCGCTTGTAGTGTGCAAAACGTTCATACGTTTCAATATTTTACATTTTTACCCTTATTTCTATGTTTTATTATGAAAAATGTCATTTTCATCAATTTTTATATAATTCTTCAATAAAAAAATGTAAAATAACATACACCCCTATTTAAATAAATAAATAAAAAGAACAAATTGCAATCACACTTCCAAACTTTCTAAAAAATGCAAATGAGTCCAAATAAATTAATAAAATATTAAAAAAATTCTCTTTTTCTCTCTCCACCTCCTCCTCCACCACCACCTTTTACTGCCTCGGTCTTCTATCAAATTTGAGAATGATCTATGATATGTCCTGAAATCCATGACCTAGCCTTTCCCGTTTTCTCTCTAGAAATGGGCAATTTTTGCCCCTTTATGGAGCCGCCACCAATTCCTCCGAAATCCACTGTGTTGCCACTCCCAAAACCTCTGGAATTTCACCTCTCCACTGAAGCCAATACTCCCTCAATCCATCGCAACCAAACAATTACACAAACAACCACAAATTCAACTCAAAATAGGTCCCAAATACACCAAGAACCGTACGACTTTTTCACCAATTCCAGCCATTCCGTTAATGCCCATGGTCGTCCACTATTGCCGGTCAATCCACCTCATCTAGCCGCTCGTACTCATGGATAAACATTACAAAAAATGTATAATATGATGCTGATGTGCTTTGAAATTCCCTCTTGTTGTGCGCAGCAAACTTGGCCAGTATGCCTCTTTCAATTCATGGGTTTGAGGGTGTTGATTCACATGATATGCCACGTGTATTACCTCATCAACACACACGGCAGTGGATGTGAATTTAATTGCCCCAGTTAATAGGTTCATACTTCAATGGATAAGCGTCCAATCGATCTAAATTATTCACCAATTGATTAAATTTTGGAGTCGAACTTAGCCGTTGACTCTGTGGAACATGCAATTCCAAATTCTCCAATTTTTGGACAGATTAAGGCATTGGGAACACCACCAATGGATCCAGAAGCATTGAAAACCCTTGGGGTGAGCTCCATCCCCTCCAATTCTTTCGATGACCACACAGTTCGAAATTGAGGCACCGGATGTTCCATTCCCAATCATATATAGCTGGTGATTTGGAGTATATTGTTGGAAATTGT